>PPHD01029496.1:0-10590 GCA_002909625.1 Bambusicola thoracicus
TTCGCATCGAGCCTTGGAAAATAATGTGTCTTCTCCAAATTGAATGACATGAATTATTTCGACCTAACTTACTAATTAAGACCTCATTAGCAGCCCAAATTTGTGATAGATCAGCAGTGGACTTGGCACCGTGGTTTAATTTAATGATTTCTTGCATTACTTTGTTAATCATCTTTAGTCTGATTTAATTTATGCCAATGTGACTATCCTAATTTCTAATTAAGGCGCTGATGGCAGGGCCACCACCGCAGCATACGGATTGCAGCCCGGCAGACCCCCCTGTAGGGCTGGGGGGCACCTCGGTGCTGGGGGCACATCCCGTGTGTTGGGGGGCACATTCTACAACTTGGGGGCACGGGGCTGAGACCTGAGTGCGTGCAGCACCCCGGGCAGCTCCTGGCTCCAACTGAACCCACATCTGCTCCTACACCGCCGTAGATCGGCCGCGGGAAATCCGAGAGTTTGCAGGAAAGCACATCTGCTAATTCAAAACATTTATGCTAGTCGATATAAATTTATTTAGTGCAATAAATGACATAATTGAATTTTTATTTCCTTAATATATTTCACTGAAATAACTAATATTTTGAGTATCCCTGGCCTACAGATGTCTTTCAGAGGAACGTATTTCCTGTAATATTACTCTTGTATAAAACTGACATTTAAACAGTTTAATAAATGAGCAGTTGTTTGACTTGTTTCAGTTTCAATACATTCTGGTGTATTAATATAATATATTTCAGAAGGAAGCTCGAAAGACCACGCTATAAAAATTCGTGATTTATTAGAGATACATTTGCTATTAGTTGGGACAGATACTCAAAATGTCATTAAGGTTAAAATAATAATCAATCAAACTAATTAGACCCTATTTTTCATATGCAAATATAATTAAGCATACATTTCTCAATAACTTTAAAGAGAATTACTGAAGCCGCACAAAGTGTGCTGAGTCCTTTACTTGAGCTAATGAAATGACAGCGCCTTTGCTCGCATATGCAAACAAAATTGATTAGCTGAGCTCTGCCTAATAGCTCGGGGAGGGCTGTGGGAAGGTATGGGGCTGCTACGGGACAGCAGCCACTGCCATGTGAGCTCCTGTAGGGTTGGGGGCTGCTGGGCACGATGATACCCAGTTGCCCAGGTCATGGGGTGGGCACCAAGCAGGGCTGCGCCATGAACCCAACCCTTCGTAGCCATCCTTGGCTGACGTTTTCCCCAGCAAATCATCCTGACTGTTTATTCCGAGGGAAAAATACCGTTTTGCTACGAGAAGGGTTAATAAGAGATGTTTATTTATGAACTCGACATATTACTGTTGCATAATTTGAATACAGTGCCTATGAGCTTTTTTTATTGCATGCTATAATTTCATTTTTAAAGCTTTCCCTACGCCATACTTTAAAAATGATATCGCAAACAAGAAATAAATTCTGTTTTGCAGCTGTGCTAACTATATTTACCCATGGGATACACTATTTTGTCCTTGACATAAATCCCTGGGGATCTCACTCGGAATTACTTTGGCACGCCGCATTCACCGCATCGGAGCATTGTGCACCGCGTCTGATGCGGGGGCTTTGGATGAGCCGGGAATCGCTGCGGAGAGAGGCACTTGTTTAGCATATCACCATGAAAATCAGGCAGCATGCACGTTTGTGATGGTCAACAAATCCCTGCAAAGTGAAATAGGGGCGATGATGGCGGACGCAAGCCCGGCAGGGTCAGGTGTTGCGTCCAGCTCTGTGCCACCCGCATCACTTCTCCTGGCTGTGCCAAAGTGGGGATGCTGCTGGGGGATGTCCTGGGGAGGACTCCCTGCTGCTTTCTGTGCCATGCATTTGCTTCATTTGGTTTTCTGCAGAGTTTGCAGCACTGCGATGCTGTCCTGGTGGCAGCGTTGGGAGCACCCACGGCCCGGAGCTCTGCTTCTCACCGCCGGGCTGGGCGAGCACCCGTGAGTGCAGCTCCTGCCTCTAATTGGGGGCCTCATTTTATGCAGGTGTCAGGCTCCAGGACATCAGATTTAACGAAATTCAACTTTCCCCACTCAGATGTACAGGCAGAAGCGTGGAGCTGCCATGAAAGCGGGTCTGTGCCTCCTGCACATGGCGGGAGGAGGCAGCAGATATGACACTGTCAGCATCTCTCAGGGGACCGGCATATTTTTGTCGATCATGTAGCATCAGGTTCTCGTGTCACTGCATTACGGAGCTTGATGGCACTTAATACGCCATGACAAGGTGTAACATCAGAAATGGAACACAAAATGAGATCAAACGGCATTGTGGTCCCCAGAGGGCCCGATCAAATCCAAGGTATGGAAATTTGAAGGGAAAAAAATGCAAACTCTTCCCCCCCATAGACACCTCCTGAATCCCATTATTGCGGGCAGCCAGCAACCGGCCTGGCTTCCTCCGTGGGAAGGAGGGCTCTGGGCAAGCGGTGCCATCCCCACAGTAAAGGTGGCCATCCACTTGTCCCTGTGTGCCACCGGGACCTGTGGAGCCATCTTGGCCCTGGCCACGTGGCAGGGATCCCATGGGCATGGCCTTGCTGGGGGGCACCCATAGCCCTACCCAACTCATCACTCACCTCCTGCACCCGTCCAACCCATCACCCATGTGCTCTACTCACCCACCACCCACCTTCTGCACTCACCTGACCCAAAACCTGCGTCCTGCACACAACCCATTGCCCACCTCTTGACCCACCCAACCCATAATCCATGTCCGGCACCACACCCAACCCAACACCAAAGGTTAAGGGGCGGCTGTTGCTCCTCCAGCCCAGCCTCCATCGGGGTCATGTCCCCAGGAGTCGGTGCTGCACGGGAAAGGATTTCTTGGGGAAACTCTGGCAAGTGGTTTCTGGTTGATTAAGCAGGTTCCTTGGGGAAACCAGGTTAAGCACAGAGTAATTTGGGGGAAAAAAAAAAAAGAAAAAAAGTCATATGATTTTTCCCTTATCCCAGCAATTTTTGGGAAAAAAAAAAAGAAAAAGAAAAAGAAAAAGGCATTTTTTAACAAAGAAGAACTCTTTTCGTTTAGAAAATGTTAACCAGATGTTCACAAACTGCACGTCATGGAAAGAATGAGTGAGCTCCCTGGGCTGGGATCGGCCCCGCATCCCCGAGGTGCGGCTCTGCAGCACTGCTGGGGTGCTCACCGAAACCAACGGTGATGTGCTCTGCAAAGCTGCCGTTGCCAACAGAGTCCATGCCCAATGCCCGGCAGGCACTGCAGAAATAGCGGTGGGGTGAAGTGCGCAATGCCGATCCCCACCGGGGTCTGGAGGGCTTCCTGCAGATCATCATTGCCACTGCAGCCCTGACTGCAGCGAGCAAAACAGAACGTGTAGGCATCCTTGCACCCAGCTGCGTGCCCGCAGAGCCGGAGGCTGTTGGAAAGCTGTGGCAGCAGCCCCTGCGCCGGGGGGCCGGGAGCCAGTTAGTGCAAATTATGCAGCAAGCCCCTGAGCATCTTTGCTTTTACACTCTTGCCTCTTGTCTGGGTTTTTTTTTTTTTTTTTTTTTTTTTTTCAGTGGCAAAAACCTAAACCCAATCAGAACAAAAGGCCAAGGCAGCATCTAACCAACAGGCAGCACTCTGCGCGGAGGGCTAATCACCGCGTGCAGGGATCCTGGCGCCGATTAAATGAGGAGTTTTCAGCCTCTGGCTTCACCCAGGGCCATGAAGATCAGCAAACCTCTAATAGGGCTGAACCTCGGCGAGCGGCAGGAGGAGGAACTGTCAGCGGTGCCTCTGTGTGCCCGCAGCCCCGGATCCCCAACCAGAGCCCTGCAATGACAGCGGTGGGGAGCGGGGCCGGGCCGTTAATTAGCCGAGATGCAAACCGGGCCGGGGGACTATTCAGAGCTGCAAGGTTAATGCTGCAATTAACAGGCTTTGTCTATTTGTGATGAATAATAATCGCGTTTGGCTTTTCTGTGGGTGCTATAAGCTGTCTCCCACCCACCCGCGCTCGCGCCGCCCCTCTCCTCCTCAGACCATCCGGGTTCATTGCTCCCGGAGCAGAGCAGCGCCTCGTGGAGTGGTTTGTTAGCACAAATGGATTATGATGTTGTGTCTGATGAATAGTATCGGTAACAGCTGCCGGGGGGTAAAGCACAAACAGGAGCAATTAGCGCAGCTCCAAATGGAAAGAGAACCTGGGATCACCAAAGCAGAGCAGCGAAGCTCCCCGGCCGTGCAGGACGTGGCAGATAAAGGGTCGGGCGGTCCCCATCCCCATCTGTCCTGCTGCTGCTGAAGGCTTCAGCCAAAGGAGATCTGTCCATGATTTGGTCAGGGTCAGGGAAACGTCCCCTGGGCCCAGCGTGCTGCCCAGCACAGGGGGGATGGCAGTGAGGCCTGTGATGTGATGACATGGTGGCCTATGGGAGCTGCTCCCCCTGGCAGTAGGGGGCTGCCCAATCCATGGGTCAAGAGGGATGGGAGATGGATGCTGGCTGAGGCGTCCTTTGGCGGTCATGTGTCTCCATTTCATCACTGACATAGACAATTAATAAACTTAATTACAGGTTAAATTGCGATGGCTGAAAAATGAGCACTGTTCATTCTCCTCCAGGTTTGCAGCCAGCCTCGCTCAGGACATGAGGGGCAAAGCAGCCCCAGCACTGCTGAGCCCAGCCAGCAGCCTTGCTTGGGTACCGCAGGGCGATGCCCACGCTGTGCATGAGGGGCCGCACAGTTGCCTCCTATGGGTCCAGGGGTCTCCATCCACCCCCACCTCTGGTTTCCTCATCCGGAGGAGAAGGAGTTAACGGCTCCCTTCACTGCTGCAGCGCTGAACTTCATTACTTGTGCTAATTGCTTTGAAGTCGGCGATTCGGCAGCTAATGGAAAATGTATCTCTAGGTAATAGATTAATTGGCCGCTGCTGACCAGCATGCAACAGGATCCTGGGAGGGGGCTCTGCCACGGCTGTTGCCCACGCACAGGGACCCGGCATCACACCCGTCACCCACTCCCATCTGACTGCCTGATGGTGTCAGGGTGTGAGCAGAGACAGCTGTGCCACCACGGGGACAGCGCTGTGCCACCGCTGCATGGGAGGGCAGCCTGGGTGCCCCGTGGCCATCACATTCCTTTTCTTTTCAAGAAATAACGGCATTGCAGCCGCACAGGCGACACCACCACTGTCACCAGAGAAGCTTTCCTTCCCCGTATAATGAATGTGGCCATAAGTACTTCGCAACCATATGGTAATTATGTTTAATAAAAGACATTTCCTGTAATTAAACAGTTTTACTAAGGCATTATTAGCCCTTTAAGTTGAAAAATAGCTGAGCAGAGGTGTAATAAGGTGCTAACATCTGTATTCGGGGCGCAGATGGATGGGAAGTGCCCGTCCCTGGGTCGAACACCGGCCGTGGTGCAGCCAGGAGCAACAGCACCGTGCGGCCATGCCGCCGCCTGCTGCTCCCCTTCCTCGATGCTGGTTTGAATAATTCAGTGTGGCCTCATCTCGGGGGCACCGTTGGCTTCAGCAGAGGCAGATCAGCAGCCTGGCCAGCCTGCTAAGCATCCCCAGCCCGCTGCCTTTTTCCGTAAATCAGGATTAATGAGACGGCGGAGGAAGTCCGAAGCCCGACGCAGCTCTGCTGGCAGCTCACAGTGCTGGGATTGCAGTGGTTGTGACTCGGGTGAGTGCCAGACCCGTGTCCTCAGCGTGGGCACAGGGAGGCTGGCACGGGGGACGCAGCAGCACGAGGGGTTCCCCACCTCGGTACGGTGATTCCCTGCTGCTGCCAACCCTGTCCACACCTGGTGGCACCACAGGGGCACAGGTCCGTGTCCATCCCCACCACCTCCTGGAGCCCAGCAGCCACCTGGTCACGCAGCACTGACCACAGAAGGGCGTTATCGCGCTGCTGGGAGCCCTTTTTTCCTCCATTGGAATTTGTGCGGCCTGTCCTCCGACCATTTGTATGTTATCCATCATCCCCTGTCTCCCTGCCCTGCTGTCGCACAGCTCCAGGCAATCCATCTTACGGTTAAAAAATTGTCTCTCTTACACAGGGGCTTTCAAACAAGACAAATAGAAAGAATAAGATCTGGTATTGAGATGCTGCATGCTGGGTGCGATGCACGAAGCGGCGGTACAAGATCCCAGCTGATTGTCAGCAGCAGATCGGTGGCACTGCCCCATTCTGCAGCTTCCAGCCCTGCTGCTGCCGTGCCGCCGTGCTGCAGCCCAACCAGCCCTGCGTCGATGGGATGGGTTTGCCCAGCTCGTGCTCAGCACGTCCGCTGTATAGGGCTGTGCACAGGGCGGGTGACCCCAGGAGCAGGCAGCCGGCATCCCTGGGGGCTTTCTGCTAGAACACACCAGCACTGGAGATGGGATGGGAAAGCACATGCTTAGAGGCCACCAGTGCCTGTGCATGCTCACAGGATGGCCAAGGATTGAGGTTGCAGTGCAAAATGCTCCTTCACCATTGGCGGCAAGCTGGACAGCCAGGCCCTGTGTAGCACAGAGCCCCTCCTCGCCTCTCCCTAATGAGACAAAATCAGTGCATGTGGTGTCAGATCCCCCCCTCCTCGTGCTAAAGCAAAGCAGTCTTACGCTGCTTTAGACAACCTCCACTCCCGCCTGAGCTCGTGAGCTGCTGCATTTTGATGAGCTGACTTGCTATGCGCACTAAAAGTATGCAAAATATGTCAAGCCCAAGCGGAGATTTGAATCGAAATGGCTCTAATTACTTGTAATAATTTCTGCATTCCAACATAAAACAGTGTTTAAACACACATATATATATATCTGTTTGTAGCAGAAATGCTAAGTTATGGCCTGAAGCAGTGATTGAGCACCTGGTGGGAAGGCAGGGCCAAGCCAGGGGAGCTCAGGTGTGTGCAATGTACCTGAGTGACTGGGAGGGGAGAAGCCTGGGTCGATTCCTTCCCAGACCTCATTTAAGGGTTGGCAGTGGAGGTGAGGATGTTTTGTTGGAGATTCCTGCCTACCTGAGGCTTTCTGAAGGTAAGCAAACTATTTCCTTTGTTTCGTTTCCTGTGGCTGTTGTTGTTTGAGCAAGTCCTTGCTTGCTACAGCCTGGGACTTTGCTGCTCTGCTGTCATTGCTGAGCTTTCCATTGTGCTGCACCATTACAATAACTAAAAGACAGATGATTTAGCAAGTCCTTTGCTTTCTTAGGCAATTTACTTTGCAGTAGTTTGAATGTTTGATTGGGTGATCACCTAGAGCTGCTCAATTGTAGGTGACTGTAGCAGAGTTCATCCATTGTTGTTGATCAGAAAGTTAACCACCATGGAATCACAGGATCATGAGGGTTGGAAGAGACCTCTAATATCACCCAGTCTAACCATCCACCCACCTCCAATACTGCTCCCTAACCGTCATTCTAAGTACTACACCCACCCTTTCCTTAAACATCCCTAGGGGCAGTCACCCCACCCCTCCCTAGGCAGTTTGTGCCGCTTCCTGACCTCTCCTCTGAAGAATGAATTCTTTCTAATAGCCAGTTATCATGGGGTCTACTTGGCTGTCAATCTCTCTGCCCCCCAGCTGTCACTTTGGCACCAAAGAAGGGGAGAAGCTGCTCCTCTCCTTTGTTTTCTTTCTTCCTCCATCTCTCCAGTGTCCCATTTACCCCTGGTCTTATGGTGGCCACTGGGGGCTCTGGGGAGGATTCAGGGGGCAATGGGGCCACCAGTGCCCAGCTCCTTCCTGCACCTCAGCATCTCATTATCTGAAGCAGAGATGCATTTTAGCAGCGAGGCAAGGAGGCAGTGTAAACAGGGGCAGCAGAACAGTGCCCCCATGATATTTTACTCAAGATGGTATTGAGGCAGTGGAACAGGCTGTCCAGAGAGCTGTGGGTGCCCCATCCCTGGAAGTGCCCAAGGCCATGGAGGAGCCCTGGGCAGCCTGAGCTGGTGGAGGCAGCCAGCCTATGGCAGGGGGTTGGAACCAAGATGATCTTTAAGGTCCCCTCCAACCTGAGCCGTTCTGTGATCAGCGTTTGGGAGCATCCCAGTTACTGGGATGAGTAATTTGGCCCTAAGCACCACCGCTTAACATTTATTGTGTTTTAAAACTTCGAAACCATTCTGTGGATCTTGTTCATTGTAAGCTTTCCAGTACTGACCAACGCAAAAGAAGATTTAGAGCAAATAGGGATAGATCCTGGTCAGTGGTTGTGTCCCCGCCTCCTGGCAGCCTCTTTCATCCCTTTCTGTGGCTTGTTTTGGCGCTGGGGCTGCAAGCAGTGCAGTGCCATGGGGCCAAATCCTGCAGTGCCACGGGGGGGCCGGGCATTGCCATGCTGCTGGAGGTGTAAGGAAGGGAGCACCAAGCACGTGGCGGCGGCAGCCAACCGGGCCCTTCATTTAGACAGATTAAGCAAGTTGCTTATTGCCTGTGACATAATTTAGATGAATGGTGTGGGTAATCCATCAGGCAGACCCTGCGCAAGGCCCTGGAAGCAGCCGGTGGGGGATCCCATTACCTTACATGTGTTAACAGCCAAACTCCTTTGTATAAACAACAAAGTGGCTCTCCTGAAAGGGCCGATTTTTCCCTCATTGTCTGCGAGAGGAGCAGCGGGCGGCGGTGATGGATGGCGGTACCGGCAGGGAGGGAGGCGGCGTGCAGCGGGGGAAGAGGGACACCATGTGGGGACACCGCAGCTGCTCTGCGCCGGGCTGCACGCTGCAACACCTCGCGCTGCAACGCTGCATGCTGCGACGGTGTGTGCTGCAACGCCTGGCGCTGCGCGGATGCAGCATCGCGTGCTTGGATGTTGCGTGTGCCGCACGCTGCAACACCTTGAGCCACGGTGCTGTGTGCAAGCAGGGTGGGCATGGCGGGGGGGTCCTGAGGCAGCAGCTGTATGAAGGGCTCGTGGAGGGAGGGGTGTCCCGGGCTGCAGCCACCAGTGTGTGAGTGCTTGGCATAAAGGGTTCAAACACCAGGGCTCGTGCTGGCTCAGCCCCCTGGCAGTAAAGAGCTCATTAGGCTTTTGTTAGAGGCACGGAAAAGAAGGAAAGCAGTTATGGCATCTTAAATACTGAGTGTTAAGCAAAGCTTTCCTTTAACAAACTGCTTATTTCCTCCCCCCTGGGCAAGAGCTGGGCTTTAAGTAGAGGCACACCCTCTGGAGGCACCAGTGCTGGTGATCCCTGCTCCTGGGGTGCTGGCTGAAGCCAGCTGGGGATGCTGCTGGAGCTGATCTCCCTTCCTTGGAGACAAAACTAGAAAAACAAAGATGAGGGAGAGAAAAGCAGCAAAGAGGGAAGCAGCAGCAGCATTGCTGAGTGGGGAGGCCTGGATCTGAGGAGCAGCACGGACCCAGCGTGGCTATGGGGCTGCAAGGACCCGGGTCCTGGGGTCACCCAGCAGCAACCACTGTGTCCCCTGCAGTCAGGAGGGTCCCTGCTTTGCTCCAGCTCTAAAAGAAGCCACGGGAGTCGTTTATTGCTCCTCAGCTCCCCACCAGGAACATTATCCCTTAATTGCTGCATTTATTCAGACTTATTCTGTATATCTAACAATAATGAGTATATTAGATATGTAATTATTACTGTCATAAACGTAATAGTGACAAAACAATAATTGAAATAGCGTCTATGAGGATAATTCGCCGTCGCAATTAATACTGCCCCGCTTAGTTAATATGTCACGGTGTAAAATAAATGCTGTCATTACTCCATTACTAATACCATGTTATAATAATTATTGCAGCAATAATTAAGTGTCTATAGTGATCACGAATTGCCACGGATTGGGATAAGAATCTCTGTAAATAACACAGGGGCAGCTCTGCGTTCGGTTCCAGGAGCAGCTCTGAGTGCTTTGGTTGGGCAATGAAGTGCATTTCCTAACCAGCACGGGTAGTTCACGATAACTCAACTTTACTTGAGTCCAACTCAATTTTCTCAGATTAAATAAAATTCCGAAGTGTCACTCACCAGCAAACTATCAGTTGGAAGGCGGTTGATTTTTCTAACCCCATCTCTGGTCCAATTACAATTTTTAATCTATATGTAGATAATGGTGAACAAAACCCCTGTAGAAATGTCAAGAGTGAGGAGGTTATTAGCTTAGTTTTAATTACTGTCTATCATTCTTAGAAAACCGCAGTAACCTGATAAATTAGGTGACAGCTCTGGCTGTAGGAGTTTAGGTGGGCTTTAAAGAAATGAGGTTTTTTTAACCAGAGGTGTTGAGATGGGCAGTCCTTCCCAGCACCAAGTAGGGTGAGGAGAGCTGCATGGCCGTGTCCTGGCACCGGCACTGTGCCCAGGGATGTATGGTGCCACTCGCTGGCCAGAACCCATCCTCAACCTCTGCCTCATCTTTAGCCTCATTCTCAATGTCATCCTCAGTCTCATCTTCATTCTCATCCTAGTTCTTGTCTTCATCATTGTCCTTGTCCTTGCCTTCATCCTCCCCTTTCATTGGAACAGGTTGCCCAAGGAGGCTGTGGATGCCCCATCCCTGCAGGCATTCAAGGCCAGGCTGGATGTGGCTCTGGGCAGCCTGGGCTGCTGGTTGGTGACCCTGCACACAGCAGGGGGTTGGAACTGAATGATCATTGTGGTT
>PPHD01029497.1:0-10590 GCA_002909625.1 Bambusicola thoracicus
GGTCCATCCGCACAGGGTAAAGTCAAACCATGATTTTGCTAAGCCTTAATGCGAGCCTTATGGACAGAAAGTCACACATTCGTTATGTGTGGCAGAAATTGGCAGGTATCTCCAGCACATAGAAAATCTAGTCATTCACAGAATATATTTATGCTTGCAGGGGACAAGTAACTATTTCCAGACAGGTTGATGATTAAAAACTTCCCTTTGCAGAGGCGTCTTCAGTTTGAGAAGAAACGCCATGGCTGCCTCGAAGAGCTGGCATTGGCTCATGGCTCTGCATGGAAGGATTAACTGTGGATAAACCCCTGAGCAGTGTGGTCCCAGGAGGGGGCTGGAGAGCCCTGGAGGCCCTGCACAGCCTAAGCCACCCCATGGTTCCAGGGGTCTCATCCTCTTTTTCAGCACTACTAAGATGTGTATGAGAACAGAAAGCTCTTCCCACTGCCCATTTCTCACCCGAAGCTACAACTTTTAGTGACCACATGACTGCCATGACTGCTAGCTGAGATGTCACACACACAGACAGAGCAGAAATTCAGGCAGAGACATACAGCAGTGAAACACCAGGACTGAAGAACACACCCAAAGTTTGAACCAGAAGGAGTGGTTTCAGTCAACCTTCTATTTAGTTTCCTCATTTCTTTCCCCTCATCCACATGCCCATTGCTGCTCTAGCAAACCCATCGTGGCTGCATGGGTTCACAGAGCTTCTTTCAGGTGTCTTCAAAAGGTATTTACAGCAGCAAGCCATAGTGAAGGGAGAGAGGGCAACGTGAGCAATCCTCCTGTTTGAACACCCACTGACTGCACAGGGACGCAGATGTTTGCAGGGCAAGCAGCAAGCTTAGCTTTGCTCTGCACAGACCCTCCGTGCATAACCTGTGTTATTAATGGAATGCAGAGATGAGGTGCCTGGATGCAGCTGTGTGATGGAAAGCGAGTTGGGTGGTTTTTTTTTTTGGAAAACCGATCATGTAAGCACTGAGCATGTTTGGTGTGGGTCCTCCTGTGCGCCATGGCAATAGAGGGATGGCAGTAACTGACCAAAGGCAGCAATCACTATAAAGAAGTGAGAAAACTGCACTGCTTGTAAAGCACTGCTCACTGCTTGAGGGTTCTGCAGACTTTCGTGCTGGTAAGACTTCTCTGGGGTAGGAAACCAGCCCTGCTGCTCCCATGTGCTCTTGGCTGGAGGTCCGTGAAGGTCAAAAAAGAGCTATGCTGGATTCGGTGAACTTACACAGGGCTTGATTTAGAAAGTTACACGGCTGTAACCTTTACGCACCCCTCCCTCATGGCTCGGCCCGGCCAAGGTCAACGGATTTCATTTTCTGAAAAGTATCCTCGCCTGGAAAAGCTGCTGTGAAATAAAACCCAGGGTGGTTTTATTTGGCAAAAGCTCATCAGGCAAGCTTTTCACATCCTAAAGCCAAAATCAGTTGTGTGGTTTGCATAAATATTCTATTTTAATTCCAACCTGCAAAGTTATGAGGATTTGGAAAGTAACTCCATCTCCGGCTCATTACTATCAGGAAATAGTAACTGGTGGCTATCTGCTATTAGCACTGCAGATGTCGCCAGCTGTCGCCCTAGGCTTAAAAAGCCACCATGGAGCAGGACAGCCTGGTGCCACCCAACAGCCACCCTCCATCCACCACGGCCCAAACTCTTTCCCATGGCATCACAGTCTCTTCCAAGCAAACCACGTCCAGACTTCCCCACTGATGCACACACGCTGAGCCCACCTCACCCTGAACCAAGCACTGAGTCTTCCCCAGCCCAAATAAAATGGCTGAAAGGAACAACAAAAGTGTCGAAGATAAAGCACAATATTTGTTCTGATTTCACATTGATTATTCTGCATATTCAAAATGCTACACATGCAAATTTTAGTGTGGAAGGAGTTATTTTGGGATTGCTGTTGTGGAGTGATGGACAGCAGAGAGACATCTTCAGGATGCACTGTGCTGCAATAGATGGTACTAAGACACTGATTCCGATCATTAAGACCTGTCTGTATATCTTCTCACTGACTATAGAGAAGCAAATGTAAAGAATGACTAATGCTGCTTTTTTTGAATTAGAAAGTGAGCAAACTACAAAATTTATAAAGGTTTTAAAGGTCAAAGGCACCATCAGCATTCTGCATCAGTTTTGCTGTTAGTCAGTGCGCTCATGGATTCAATAGAGCAGCCCTCCAGACAACATCTCCAGGCAGCGCACGCTCCTCACCCGCACAGTGAGTCATTTTCTGAATGCTCAGCTCTTCCTTCGAGTTCAGTTGAATAATATTTGCTTAAAACTCCTAATTCTTCTTGGTGGAAATGAGAGCCTTGGCTCAGCCCTGGTGCATAAGGCAGCTGCAGCTCTGCTGCTCTCAGTGCGATTGCCCCATTTTGGCATCAGTGGAGAAATGGAACTCGGAGTCAATGTGAGCAGTACAGCAAAACTGAGCAACGGGAGAGAGGAGAAACAGTACAGTATGGAGGGAGGTGGGGCCACGTCCTGCAGGGGCTCAGATCGTGACATGGGATATACATCACAAAGCGTACTCAACTATTTGCACATTCGGTTAAAATTTAGTGAAAAATTCCTTTAGAAAGAGGGGAGGGAACATTTGGTAACACAGAACCATTTAAATCCAACTTCTCTCTTTCAATCCTTGGAAATCATACAAAACAAAAAGAAGAAGAAATGGTCCAGTCCCTCTTCCTGCTCCAAGTCAGAATCAATTATCGTTAAGTCATTCCTGATGATACCTGCCAAACTTCTTCTTAAAGACTTCCCATGATGGAGTTTCCTTAAGCTCTGCTGGCAGCTCACAGCAGTGCCTCGCTATTTTAATCGTTAGCTAGGTTTTCCTGACGTCTAGCCTAAATTGCCCTCACTGAAATGGGATGTTTCATCAGATCTGCTTTCCTGAACAGAGAGCCTGAGTGTACTAAAAGGGGCCTGCATACAAAAAAGAAAATAAAGATTTTGTCTGTAAGAAACTGGTCCGTTAGAAAGGAATATAGGTCTTTACTGCAAAAACCCAAAGGAGCGGCATAACTTGCCAGCGCTCATGTGAGATATGAGAGTCCAGTGAGGCAAACTGCTGTTTAGAGCACAACTAACATATGAAAGAGAGAAATTTCACATTATGGAGTTCTGAATTACTGTTGGTCAGTGGGTTTATAACCTGGCCCAAAGAAGGCAGCTGGGAAAGAAGAGCAAAGGAATTTTAGAACAGATCTCCAGACTTGGTGGTATGGCATCAGGGAGCTCAGCCCTGCAGTGGGGGAGAGGGACACCCAGCAGGGTTGGCCCCATTGCTCCAGGAGAGCTCCAGACCCGGGGCAGGAAGATCCCTGCTCCTCACTGACCACTTGGGGAAAACATCCCAGGCACACACTTCCACCACCTGGCCACAAGGGCCCATCAGCTAGCTTGGGATATTGCTCTTTCCATCCCTTGTGGGGTACAAAGCATCTGAGCTGGTAAGGCACGGGGTGCCTCGGACTGGCTGTGCTACTGGGTGGACTCTCAGGAGAAGCTGGGCATTTTCTGCAAGAGTTGCTGACACACTCTGATAACATAGCAACTGCAGCCCACAATAACTGCGGGCAGCCCCTGCAATAACTGCAGGCAGCTCATCATGGCCTGCAGCACCTGGGGTGAAGCCCACCTGCAGCAGCCCTGCTGTGGTTCCCTGAAAGGAGCAGCCATGGAGTGGGACACCACTGGCTACAACCCACCCTGTGCTGCAGCTGGCAATGACAAGCAGATGCATGCAGTAGCAAGAACACTAATAGATAGGGCATGTGTATAATGAGGACAGCTTTGGGATTAAAAAACAAAACAACGGCAACAAAACCACCAAAAAACTCCAAGCGTTACGTGAGAGCTCTCAGGAGCACAGGCCAGCTGTGTGCTGGGGCTGCACAGCCATGGCCACCCCTGCCTCCATCCAATGCAGTGAGGGGCTTTGCTGCTGCCACTTCCGTCCGATCTGCTCATTTCAGTCCTAAAATGAGTCTACGTTAGCATGGCAGGGTGCAAGCAAGTGCACACAGATGGTGCAGAGTGCAGTGGGCTGTGCAGAGCACTGTAAAATAGAAATCAATTTCCTTACAGTCAGTGGAAACGAGCCAGGGTATGGCTACAGCAAATGAGATCAGAACTGGGGCCACATTATTTATTTACTAACTACAATTAGTGCAGAGAGAGTAGAAGGTTTTCTTTTTAATATAGACAGTGATTTAGTTCAGTTCTTCAGACAGCTGAAGTAAAACAGATAAATAGTATTTAAATCAAGGAGTTAAACAGATGATAGATGTAATGATTGAAGCGCTGCTCTCTGATTCTCAGCCTGCCTCCCTCCTGCTTCGCACCATGATAGAGACAGTTGTTCTCAGACACCTTGAAATGAATAGAAAACGCTTTGCTACTTTAAAAGCAGTCTAGGAGAAGAAAATTGCAAGAACATTTTCAGGTTAATGAGAAAAAATTGCAAACTTCAAGACGAACGTGACATTAATTGCTAAATCCATGCAGCTCACAGCACTTCTTCACCCTGCCTGTCTCCTCCTCTCATTGTGACAGAGTGAAAGAGCAACAAAAGAAACGTTGTCAAATTGATTATATGTAAAAAAAAATGTTACTTCATCAATGTGCAATAATTCACACACTAATTACTGTGCTTGCAGTCCCAATGAGAAACACTTGTGGCAACACTTATGGGGATGCCATAAACGAACACATGGATCACAGAACCATAGAACAGCCTGTGTTGAAAAGGACCACAGTGATCACCTTGTTCCAACCCCCTGCTATGTGCAGGGTTGACAACTACCAGACCAGACTGCCCAGAGCTGCATCCAGCCTGGCCTTGGATGCCTGCAGGGATGGGGCATCCACAGCCTCCTTGGGCAACCTGTTCAGTGCCTCACCACCCTCTGGGGGAAAAGCTTCCTCCCGGATCGGGCAGCATCCGCCCCGTCCCTGTTTAGAGACACGTTTCGACTCGGGTGCCCCATCCCTGAGGCGCTCAGACCACGGATGGGCCGCGGGCAGCCGGAGCCTGGCGTCAGCCGGCCCGGGACTGAGAGGCCCCTTCCAACCTGAGCCGTTCCGCGATTGTGATCGACCACCGCAACGCCTTTTTGCGAATACGTCCCATCCACGGCCTTTACCTATCGCCGCAAGCCGCGTCGCACCAACGCTGTCCTCGCGCCCCCGGCGCCGCTCGGGGTGCCCATCCCGGAGCGCGTCCCGCGCAGCGCTGTGTCCCGGCGCAGTGCCGCCGCTGCGCGTCCCCGAGTGCCACCTGCCGGCCCGGCCCGACACGGGGAACTCAGCGCTCCCCCCGAGCATCGTCGCCTCCTCGAGAAAACCGAGCGGCCGTCCCGGGCTGCCGGCGTTGCCTGCCGACCCACACCCCGAGCGCCGGCAGTCCTCCCGCTCCACAGCGCGGCGCACCGGGAGCGGAGGTGCGGCGGGTCCAAAGGGGAGGCAGAGCCAGCGCGCATTCCGTTCCAGCCCCAGGAGGAGGCAGATGCAGGCACCCGGCTACCTTCGGGGTGCGGCACGCTCCTCCCAGCCGCCTTCCAACTGTCCCATAGAGGAGGTGCAGCGGCGCTTTGCTCTGAGGCATCCCGCAGGTCACTCTACAAACCACAGGAATAACTTCATTTGCCCCAAATCAGCCACAGTTTGAGCAATAAATGCTATGGGGGGTTTCGTGGTACGGTCCCCCGTGAGCTCCCCAACTTTCTTCTGGGTCCCATTTTCTACACAGCACTGTGCCCAAAAGGACATCCCTTCTGAGCATGCTCAACACAGCACCCAGCTGGCCAGAAACTTCCCCCAAGGGAAGAGAGATCAATTCTGATACAGAGTGGAACAGACTTCCTTCCTGGAGGAAGAGCTGAATACAGAAATGGGCCCCACACCATCCCTCAAAGGGGCTCAGAGTTTGTGAATTCAGAAAATAAGATAAAAATGTTTGAACTAAGGGCCACTTCCAAAGACAAGATAGGCAGCAAAAGCACAAAAGCTCACATCACGTACAGCAGTTGAGACAAAGGGCCTGACCTGGGCAGCACAGAGCATCCCACCCACCAGCAGTTGCAGAGCTGGGCTGCTGCCCTCTGAAACCTCAACATGGATGAGACAGCGATAGGAAACCATTTCTAGGGGATGGGACCATACCGTAACCTTTTCTAGCTGCTAAGCAGATGTTGACGTTTCCAAGTTCTCTATATGTTTTGAAAACATCACTGAGTAAGAGATATATTGCATGAATATTTTTTGCATCCTTCCCTCTAACCAGCAAACATTTTTCTTGGGCTCCTTTGCTACAAGCATGGGCCTGGTGCTGGAGAAAACAGCTTTGTACTCACAAACGCAAATATTAACACAAGCAGTTTGGCTCACATTTCCTCTGCTGGCACCACAACATGGGCTTTTTCACCTATGAGCATCGCTGCCGTGGGCTGAGCAGAAGTATTGAATAGCAGCGGAAAAATGCTCAGAATGAACCCAGTGAAATAGAAAGGGGAAAAATGAATATCCTAGCATTACAGGAGGAGGAAATTAGAGTAAATTGGTAAAATTAGAACAGCAGAGCTCAAGTTCCATAGGTTAGAGTACAGAAAACACTTTTCAAATTGTTGAACTTCTGTGGGTCCAGTGCTGTCGGTTGGAGCAGCTGATTTCTCCCTCCCATTGAGTACATCCTGGTCTTGTTCAACACAAGGCACATGTTTTTCTGCTTGTTTAGTCTCCTCTTAGTCTTATTCAAATGTGGTTTTGAAGCCAAGGATGTCTACTTTTGTACAAAGAGCCTTTTGTTATTACTTTCATTTTCTAATTACATAGAACCAGTAAAAAAAAACCTTCCAAGGATGAGCTGAAAGACTATTTTCTTTTGGAGATGCATTCTGATTATCTTCTTTTCTCAGAAAGAAATCAGTTCCCAGCTGGTGCATTGGGAAGCTTAGTCCCTTAAATGCTAAGAAATGGTCAGTTGATTGGGAGGGCTCCTCAGGCACTGCTTCCAGGCTGTAGCTGCCCCAAAAGCACCTCTCCATCCCACAGACACACTGTATGCCCACTGGGCTGAAGGCAAGTACCTGGCACGCAGAATTGGCCCAGGAATCAGCAAGACTTCCCTTCATTCTCACTGCCCTGCACAACCCGGCTACCTGTCCTAGAAGGGAACTGGTCCAATGGCACACTGCACCATTCCTAAAGCAACAACTGAAAATCTGTTTAATTTCATTTGCTTTTGCCAGCTTCAGCTGCCAGTCATCACTGGGTCTATGCTTCCTTTCCTAAATTGCCTGTTAATGAGTGCCAGGACTTGCATTATTTCTCTTTGTTACAACAGAAAAGATTAATGTGGTGGAAGGGCAATACAGGAGCATAACAACAAAGGGAACCAGCGTGGATAAGATGGTATTTCAAAGGAAAATAGAAGTGCTTACCTGTCTCTGAAGATCGAGGCTCACAGGAAAGACTCCACAAGGGAGGGATCTCCAACCAGAGATCCTTCCCCACTGACAGTCAGCCCTTAAATGAAGTCTGAGAGGTGCAGCCAGGCTCCACCCCTTCCAGTCACACAGGTAAATTGCCTTCACCTGTGCTCTCAGGGCTGACCGGATCCTTTCCCCCAGGTGTTCAACCAATGGTTCAGGTGATAACTCAACAATTACCATACACTCTTATTTGTTCCTGGTGTTGCCTCCAGGTTGCTTTAACCCCAGGGACTTCAGAAGCTGTGGTGCAACCCAGGGCCCTCCCTGTGCCATGCTGGTACCGACACCTCCTTGGGACCACACAGCACTGATGGAGGGACCCATCCCCCTCACCTCCCTGGGTCATGGACCAGACATTCTCAGCAGTAACACACGACATCCTGTTACTAAGTGCTGCTTTGGGTCAGCCAGGTTTGCACTGAGGGCATCTGGACACGTTTCAGCACAGACACGCTGTTCCTGCAGTTTGACCTCACGTTATTTCCAGCTCTCCAGGTATAGAGAAACTCAAGTTTTGTACAAAGCAGAGTTGCGTCTCCAGCCCTGACCTCCTATACCAATCCTGATCAAAATGAAGTGAGGCTGAGAGTGCTGTTTATTTCCTTAGCTTCTATTTACGTGTTGACATTTGCAGCCATAATAACTTCCTGCAGGCTCAGCATGCTGCAGGAAGGCAGCACCTCTGCTCTGTGTCAGCATGGAGCTGCGCCCATCTGCTCTGCTCCCCAGGGAGGAAAGTCAGCACTGCTGTGTGTGTCTGTCTTGCTCTGCTCGGTTGCCAGCTACAAAGTGCTATTGCTGCAGCTCTGCTCAAAGGCTTCCCTTGAAGTTTCACCTGAAACTTTCATCCCTCCCTGCCTGTCCCAGCTTCCAGGCATGCTTCACCCAGAGCATCTCCTGATGTTGCCCTGCACACAGCCCTGGTGCATCAGATCTTACTTTAGGCCTCATCTCCACCTCTCTGCAGGACGCAGAGATGCTCTCTGCCCTTCCAGGGGAGCCTCACCCAACAGCAGCCACAAGCAGAGCATGGCACCATTCCACACAGTAGTCACCATCCCATAGTCCTCCTAACAGAGCTCACCTCTCACCTGAAATCAATTCTGAGCTTTCCTTGTAATGTTATTAAACTTACTTTGAGAGAAAACCTGGGAAGGAAAACATCTGTAAAATCCTGAGCCAACAACAAAGCATTCTGTTGTTGGAGGATTTTTCTTGTATATCTGTGATCAAGTGAACAGCCCGGGGTTCTCGGATGTGGTTCGGAGAGCTGGGTTCATGGCCAGGCAGAAGGAACATGCCTCTCTATTGATTTGCCGCTGTTACTCATCATCTTTTTACTGCTATCAACAAGACAGGAATAGAATGAACAGACAGCTAAACAATAAGGAAAAGTTCTGCAGATGCTTAAAGCCAATAAAATAACTGCATTATTGACAAGGTTATCAAAATGTCAGATGTGCCAGCTCAGCTGGCATTCTTCTCTGCCTTTTGGTTAAAGTCTTGTTACAAAGAAAGTGTGAGAGCCGGGCAGGAAGAGTTCAGTATTCAGTTCCTCTTCTGAAATAATTGTTTAAGATATCTTTTTAAAAATTGGTTTGCAATTTGCATCGTCCCATGAATAAGCAGCACAGTGGCTTTGTTGTGCTTGATTTTTTCTTTTTTTCCCTCTTTCTCCTTCCTGGGAGCACAGGGGCACTCCCGTGCCTGAGATGCGCGGTGCGGTGCTGCCTCTCCCCCACAGCCCACAGAGTATTTTATGGCAGTGCAAAGGCTGGGATTCACACTGCAGCTCTGCAAACCCTTGCAGGATGCTTGGGGGCATGCAGCAGCGATGCCTGCCCTGCTCCTGTCTGCTCCCAGCACTGCTGGCAGAGGTAGCAGCCCCGCTCTGTGCTGCCCCTCCGGCAGATGATTCCCAGCGCCACCTCTCATTGCAACAGAGACTGCTCTGCCATCAGCCACCCCTGCTGCTCAGCAGAGCCGGCTCCAAGGCTTTGGCCAACCAAGCCCAACTTTGTTCTACAGCTGCTCTTCTGATCTCGTTTAAAGAAGGGACAGAACACATCTGAGCTCAGAGTGAAGCCATGGTGACAACAGGAGCACGCTGCACCTCCGCTGCCTGGAGTGGAAGTCCTGATGTCCGTAGCTCCCAGCACAGGTTTGCTTCTGAGGCCTGTGCTCTCCGTGTGGCATTGCCTTGGCAACATTTTTTATGCTTTGATTAAGGAGCAACTGATGCAATATTTCAGGAGACGGGGAAAAAGGGTTTGATACTGAGAAAAACATTCTGGCTGTTCTGTATTGTCCTTGAGGACTTCGCTGTGTGCCGTCACTGAGTGCTTAGCAACAGATTGGTAGCGGCTTGCAAATCAATCTCTGCAGAGCAGAAAGCGCAGTATACACAATGCTGTGCGTTCCAATTCAAGAGATGCTATTGGGAAGCTATATAAGCATCAATTATGGTTTTTCAGATGTAGTTAATTATAGAAGGGAGAACTCTGATCACAAATCAGCTTTCCTTACTCCCCTTTCAGCCTTTCAAAAATCAGGAGAGAATTACTATAGATTAGAAAATTAGAAACTGCAAAAAAGTAATTATCCAAAATTCAGATGAGTTGGCAAGCACTGCTTCTGAGTGCATCTGTGCCAGAGAAGGGAAGGAAAATAAAACTGGCATCCTCTGCAAAGTTTAAAATGTAATTGTGGTTATTTCACCATAAACTTTATTTTAAAAGAGAGTTCTATTGTTAATAATTCCCCAGGAGTTCCAGCAAGATGTACACAGGCATCAAAGGAGAAGAAAACAGGAGAGTGGAGAATGCAGCCAGAGCTGCCGGGCTGACACCATCTGGGGGGTGCAGGGCAACTCCAGCGTTAGGGCAGCGCATCAGGATAAAGGAAGCTCATTTGTGTATATGTATTCAAAGGGAATGCCAATATTCCATTGGAGTTTCTCTGCATTTAAACATCTGAAGTGGGGATGGAAACCTTCCCTTCACCAGCCGTGATCGCGTGGCTCTGGAACCTGCGGCAGTCCCTCGACATAGTGCTTTAAATTCTGCAC
>PPHD01029498.1:0-10589 GCA_002909625.1 Bambusicola thoracicus
AGCTTTAACTGAGAAGAATCAGGAGGCATACTTCCTGTGTTCTTATTGGTGGATGTGCCCATTCTTCTCTTATTTAATTACTTAAAACAGGGGATGTTGGTCTGTTTTTGCGCTTTTTTTTTCCCCCCCCTCCCTCTTTCCTTTGTAAGTTCTGCTTTAGTGCAGTTTATTTGCATAGCTTGTGGAGTTTCTTCACTTAAATCCTGCTTAGGACAGAGAGGGGAGGCTGTCAAAGTGCTGAACAGTTAAGCTTGACCTGAGCTAGCAGTGTGCAGCTGCAGCCCTGAAGACCAAACTGCGGCCTGGGCTGCGTAAACAGAGCGATGGTAGCAGGTAGGGAGGGGGCTGACCCCCCCTGTGCTCTGCCCCACCTGCAGTACTGCGTCCAGGACTGGGACCCCCAGTGCAAAAAGGATGCTGAGCTGTTGGCATGGGTCCAGAGGAGGCCATGAAGATGTTCAGAGGGCAGGAGCACCCTTCATACGGAGATGGGCTGAGGGAGCTGGGACTGTTTGGCATGGAGAAGACAAGGCTCTGGGCATGGAGGTGGAACTGGATGGGTTTAGGTCCCTTTCAACCCAAACCATTCTGTGATTCTATGAAGTGCTCAAGAACAGGATTAAGGTACAAGGGCAGAGGAGATAAGTTTTTTTGCCTCTCTTGCTCAGGTCAGTGATGATTTTTATTAGTTGCTTGCCCATATTGCCAAAGTTGGGTATTTTCTGGCTGAGTGCACTCACATTAGACACTTCAAAGATACAGGTTTAAGAGATTATTTATTTGTATACAAGTGGAATGGTGTAAATAATGTTAGATAAACCTCTCTTTCTAAACCCTCTTTGGGATTCCTAGTAATAACTGTTTTTTGTCGTTCTGTTTTCTGAGAGCCTCTTAAGAATGAATTTTCCAACCAGTTTTGAATTTTGTGTCTGGAAAATGGATTTTGTCAATGTAGCAGAAAACTGTATATGTCCCCGTGAGTTAACAGGCTTTATGAGTAGAAGCATTTCTTGGTTGCATGCATGCATGCTTGTAGCAGCTGTCTCTTAGCAGTATTTTGCTGTAGCAATATTCTTTTCAAATACTGCAAGAAAAATTGGGTCTTTTTAATGCAATGCATTTCAGAAGGGGAGATGTAAAACCCAGTTGTCTTCCTCACATAGAATCTAGTGGTAAATATAGCCTGATGAAAGACCCTGAACATTTTCACAGGAGAAAACCCCTGCCTTTCAGATGATCCCTATATGCTGCTCCTTGCGTTTGGCGGATTCTGAGTTCCAGCTGTGTGGTCACCTTCTTTGGTGTGAAGGTGTATGGAAGGAGTATGAACACGAGGCATCTCATGTTGGGCAACGTTAGACTTTTGTAGCAGTGTTGCAAAAAAAACCAGCAAGCCAGTGGTGTTTTGCTTTGTATTGGGATGACATTTTTGGATGTTTATGGTCAAGTGTAGTGTATGGTGCCTGCTTAGTGCCACAGTTACAATATTTAGGAAATATGAACTGTATCTGTAGATGTATTTGTCACTAAACAACGCCCATTTCTTTGCAGCAACATTTTAGATTTTTCTGTGTTAACTTTTTATCATAAATACTGACCAATGATCTTAATCTAGGAATAAAATGCTGCTTTCTACGCAGATTTTAATCACATTTGTTCCGACATCGTTAATGATTCATACCTGTTTTAGGTTATAACTTGTTTTTAGTAAGCTGAAGTAGTAAGCTGCATAATTTACTGAGATGTTGATCTGCTTTGGAGAAGGAGTCATGGTTCCATAGTTTAGCTAACTATGCAAAATAGACCAAAAAAATTATATATGTCTAAAATTGCCTTGTGAAATCCAGCTGTCCAGTAAAGTGCAAAGCAACGCTTGGAGAAAGCAACAGTCATCACTGTAGTATTTCACTAACATGGAAGGCATGTTGAGAAAGGCTTTGTCACTGCTCTAATACTACTTAACAAGATGCTTTCAGCAGGGGTCTGCAGCTGAGTTTGCTGTACAGGCTTGTAAGAACGGATGGTGCTGCAGGAGCGTCCCATAGAGCTGGCAGCAGCATGCAGTACTGGACAGTCAGGTTCTGCTGAGGAGCTGGCACTGCTGGCAGGTACACCTGGGCTGCTTTTGTTGTTTGAATCAGAATATGTTCTTTTCCTGAAGAAATGTAATGCCAAAGTGCTACTGCTCGTTGTCCAAACCCTTCCTGCTGTAAGTACTTCTGTAGTTCCTGAATAGAACTTGGAGTGAAGGTTTCTCACATACTTTTTTTTTCAGGCTGCGTCTGGAATGGCCTTTGACAAGGCAGTCTTTGGGTAGGCATGTGTGAATTCATAAGCTTCAGTCTGAAACATGATGTCCTATGTTGTTTTCATTAAACAAGTTTGCCACAACTGCCACCAACAAAACTTTGTGTTACTCTTCCTGCCTTTAGCAGGTACAGTATTTCGGTAGTGATCAGACTACGTTGGAGATCTTCTTGATCCAATCATTTCATAGTTTTAACTCTTCTGGTACTCTTTAATCATGAAATGTATCTGAGTTCCAATATGTAGAGGCAGAACGAACAAAGAGATGCGGCGCTCTGACAGGGAAAAGCAGGGATGTGTTGTGTGAAATGGCAGATCTAACTGCTTTATACAGTGCAGCCCTGCAAATAGTAGTTTGTAGTAGTAGCATAGCTCTGGGCGCAGCTATTGTTACTTTTCTCCTACTTCTATTACTATTCTGTTTGCAATCCGTGGGATAGTTTGTATTTCAGCTAATTCTTTTCTTGAGGATTGTTTGTTTCTGACAGTCAGTGTATTTGTATTTCCGCTGCTTTTGTGATCTTAAAGCATTGTAGCTGCATTAGAAGTGTATCTTCTTTTTTTGAAGTGTAACAGTCCGGATCAAGACTCTTAGCAAGCAGAGTGCTTTGTTCATATTATTTTGCTTGAGGAATTGACCTTTGTCATAGCTGATGAAATAGAGCAGCCCTATTTCATTTTTCAGGGTAAACTTTCCATAAGTCTTTCTTGTGGCATATAAAAACTGACACCTAGCAACTTGCACTGTTTGTCTGCTGGAGGTAACTTAGAGGAAAATGAAGAAGTTGGGAAGGGCTTTTTCCAAAGAGTATCACATGCTTTACGATAGATCTCATCATTCTCAGTCTTAAAGGCCTCTTAACAAACTGCTTGCAAAGATATTCCACTTGAAGCTCTGTGTGTGCCAAGTTAAGACTTCAATAAAACCTTGTGTTTCCGGAGTGGAATCTGTCTCAAGATATAGCTTTCAAAATAGCCTGAACGTTTTGTGTTTAAAAGCTTGAGAATCAGATGCTTTGAGGTGTGAGAGGTGTAAAGGTTGGTCTATGCTTGCTGACTTCTATGAGCTCTTCCAGTTTGTGGTGAGGTGGGAAACAAAAGGAAGTCACCAGGAGTGTGACAGACTACATGGGATTCTTTCCCTCTGCTTTTTACTCTTCCAGCCTCAGTTAAAGCTGTGCTACAAGGCTTTAATTTCAGAGTTGAATAGAGAATTGTTCTGTATTATTTGTTTATTGAAATGACAGAACCTGATAACTCCGTTCTTGACTTGGTTATTTTACAGCAGTTTCTTTTTGATGCTGTAAGTTGTGTTTTAAGTGTTGTCTGAAGCCTTGTGTGGAGTTGTCAGCTTTCACTGTAACTTCAGTTGTCCTTAACTAATCTAGGTACTATTATAGTCACTAGAACTGTTCTTCTTTTTCCCTAAGTAACTCAGGATTTTAGTGTATGTATTCTGTTGCTAAATTTCAGAGATGTTCTTTCTTTTAATTTCATAGTATGCTTCTCCCCATGCTCTGCCCCCTGGTTGGGACCAGCCTGGGGAAGCCTCCAGGGGAGTGGTGGTGACTGGGGGGTGGGGGGGGTGTTCTGGCAGGACCACAACATTGTATTTATGGCGCTGTATATTGCACTCCTTTGAGACTTCTGTTCAAGGCAGCAACTGAACGTAGAATTTCCTGTTTGAATAGATAATCTCCTCGTACTTAGCAGCGTGCAGAGATCGTGCAATGAGAAACTGAGGTGATGAGGTTAGCCTTGACTGGTTCGGCGTCTTTGTCACTCGGAGTAAATGTTTACGGCAAGTTCCTTTCTTAGCGGTCAGTGTTCCCTATGTGAGGTCACTGTTGTTTAAATATTTAAAAGTGGGATATGATTCAGGGGAAGGTGGGATCCAAACTGGAGCATCTGTTCATGGCTGGCCTGGGAGGCAGGCAGTGTGATGGGGCAGGGGTGACTCAGAGCCAGGCATCTTCTGAATGAGGGCTGCTGGGGGATCAGAGCAGGGGTTGAGCAGCACTGCTTTGCTGGGGGGTGGTGTTTCCTAGGGGTGAGCTTTGTCCACTCAGTGGCTGTGGCTGCTGGGATTGCATGTCAGCCAGCTGTGAGAGCTGCATGCACCTCTGGGGGAGGAAATGGCTCGGTTGCTGTAGGGAGAAGGAGCACTTCTGTAACTGCAGGATGTGTGGATAGGGTGTTCAGATAGCATATCTGCATCGCATCACTTCAGTACCCTGCTGTTGTGAGATAAGGATTTACTAGAGGACAAAAATAGGATGTGAAACTGAGGTCAACTAAAATAGCATTTTTTTTCTTCTTTTCTTTTTTCTTTTTTTTTAACAACAAAGTTAACTCAGAATAAAGAGGATAATGCAGATAAAGAGGAATAATGCTGAATAGTTTAAAGAGTATGGAAAGTGAGATATTATGCATGAAGGTGTGGCACAGAGGGCTGCTGGTGGGTCAGGAAAGCACAAGCATGGCTCAGCTGCTTTGAGCCCTGCAGAGCAGCGTGCCATCTTCTTGAGGTGTGTGTGGTGTTATTCCTCCTCAGGCCAGATAATGTGCCAGGAGATAAGTGTGTTTACTCTTGCTTGTTGCTCAGTCAGCAAAGCAGTGTGTTTGCTCTACCACCAAGAACCTGTTTTTGACATGAAAGTAGCATGTCTGCTTTTCTTGTTAGAATATATATTTTTGTAACGTTACAGTGATTTATAGTGGGAGTTGGAAGTGGAAAATCTGGTTTGAAGTGAAATGAAGATTTGCATAACAGCCACCTGAATAAAAAATTCAGCTGGCATAAACTAGTAAGAAGTACAGATTTCAATATGTGGCAGTTTACCTATGGCTCAAAATCTAGTAGGCAGCTTCTTACAAGTCTGGCTTCTGAATGATGCTAGGGAAAGCACCAGATGGGTTGAGGATGGTTTATAAGATTATATAAATGCAGTTAATCTGGGGTTAGCAACAAAACCTTGAAAGAGACATTCTAACAAAGTCATCCTTTTATCTGGTTTTAATCCAAGTTTTGTAGCTCAGTAATACTAAGGGAAAAATCAGGGTCTTTATAGAAATCAGGTGGCTTTTTCCTCTGCTGTCCTACTGTGGTTGTCTTAAGGCAATTTTCAAAATAGGTAATTCTGATAGTTCTTAAAACATAACTTTGTGCTGGCTTTTGGGGTGTGCTAGCATCATGTGATCGTAGACGAGGGCAGTAATATATTAATATTCTGTTAAGTTCGGAAGTTGAAAGGGAACCAGCATGGCTTTATCTGAAAAGAAGGAAATATGTGGTTAAACGGTTTTGGCTCCAGTCTTAGGTGGTTTCCATTCCTCAGAAAGAGAAGAGGGGAAAAGGAGTCTAAATTCCTTTCTCTACAATAAAGGAAAAAGCGCCAGTTTGCTTTATTGTGTGTTTTAATGAGAGAAAAGTTCCTGCATAAGCACATGTGGCTTTCAATGTGAATTATACTAAATTTCAATGATTATATGGTAACTTCAAAACTCATATGGCTTGTTAAGAAATTCACCCTTTCGGAGTGAAAAATGTTTGTTATCTGGGTTTTGGTGCTGGTAGGAATGAAAGCCTGCTGAAACCAGTGGTTGAAAGGCTCTGATTGAGGAGCACAGAGTACCTTACGCCATATCGTGAAGGGTCAGGCTGCGTTCTGGTGCTTCGTGAGCTGCTGTATCAGCTCAGCCGCTGGTCCGTGTGTCTGGAGCTGATAGTAGGCATTGGCAATCACATCAGTTCTGCTAACTCGTTTCCCTTTCTTCCCCCTTGACTTCTGATGATTCTCACCGCATTTCCAGCATTGCTCAGCCTTCCAGGTGATGCTTCACTTACGGCATTGGTGTTAAAGTACCAAGCCCTCAGCAGCTGCATCTGACCTTCCTGCTGTGCACATTGAGCTGCCTACAGCTGGCATGTCACACATGGGCAGCTGCAGGGACCAAGGCACTGAACAGCCACTGCTGAATCATGGTTGGACTAGATGATCTTAGAGGTCTTTTCCAACTTTGATAATTGTAGGATTCTGTGGCAGTCAGTGTCAGCATAAGGTTCCTAGGAGGATAAGCAAGCAAACATTGAGGGGGGGGAAAAAAAGGCAAGAAAACAATCATGCATTCTGACAATCTTGAAAAGCTAAGTTTTGCAGTCTATGGAAAGTCCTAGGTAACTCTTGATTTCCTAGCTATTTGTTGGGCCAAAGGATTGGAGAACTTAAGTGAAAAGTAAACCCTAAGTGAAGATCAGCAAATACTTCTTTGTTTTTGCAAAAAGTAACTAGTACCGGGGTACAGATGGACTGCTCTTTGTCATAGAATTGTTTAAAGGCCCTCTGCTCCCACTGCCTGCTCTGAGCAGGGACACCCACAGCTCCAGCAGTGCTCACAGCCCCATTCCCTGACCTTGGCTGCCTGCAGGGATGGGGCAGCACCACCTCTGTGTGCAGCCTGTGCCACTGCCTCGCCACCCTGAGCGTAGAGAACTTCTTCCTTAGCTCTGATCTGAATCTCCCATCTTTCAGTTTGAAGCCATTTCCCGTTGTCCTACACAACAGACTCTACTGAAGAGTGGTCCCCTTCTTTCTTACAGCCCCTTTAGATACTGAAGGCTGCTCTCAGGTCTCCCTGCAGCCTTCCCTTCTCCATGCTGCACAGCCCCAGCTCTCAGCCCCTCCCTGTAGGGAGGTATTCCATCCCTTGGGTCATTTTTGTGGCCCTCCTCTGGAAGCACTCCAACATCTCTCCTGTACCGAGCGCTCCCATCTGGATGCAGTGCTCCAGGTGAGGCGTAACAGCACAGAGCAGAGGGGTACACCCAGGGCACAGTTGGCTTTCTGGGTGTGAGGGCACACTGCTTGCTCACGTCCAGCTGCTGCCCACCAGTACCCCCAGGTCCTTTTCAGCAGGGCTGTGCTCCATCCCTCTGTCCCTTGACTTGTACTGATAGTGGGGGTTGCCATGACAGTTTTTTGCCCCGATTTTACAGATCCCTTGTGAGGTTTAGGGGTACTTTTTCCTTTTTGAATGATTTTTCCTTCTTGGAAGAGAATGACCCTTGATTCTAATGGCCTCTTTAAATGTCTGTTTTCCACTTCTGAACCAATTAAACGTATCACTTAAATTTATGGTATGCACATCATTTATTTCCTGTGGGATGAATGAGTGAAGACTGCCAGAAGGGAGTTATGTTGTGTCTGGTATGATTGAAATGATTAATCATTATCGAGCTATTGTACTTTATGTTAATTGAAACTTCTAGTGTATATTGGTTTATACTGAGATATGACGAGTTGTAAAAACTAAGCTCAGTGAGCAAACCTCAATTTCTTTTGCAAATAACATTACTTGTTTGTCACTTTGCACGAGGAAGCTATACCTTCCCTCTGTACAACCTGTAACTCTTGGCCCTCCCTCTTTCTGCACAGTGACCTGAGCTGCCTGGCATGGAGCTGAGCAGGCGGGTGCAGTCAGCATGCTTTGAAGTGCCCCATAGCCCTAAACATCAGTTACAGCTTGCCACTGAGGGCTTGCCAAAGGATGAATGTAGAGTGATTAGAGGAGACGCTGTGTGAAATTTCCCCTGGCTAGCTGGGCCCCTTCTGAAGACTGCTATTTTGAATGTTTAGGCAGCCCTTACATCTGAAACGGGTGCTGGCCTGTGTGCATGGTTTGCCTCTCTGGTAATTCAGCATGGACAAACTTCTGTTTCATGAGTGGTATGACTTGCCAAGTAGGCTGAAATAACTACAAGAGGCTGATTATTTTTTTTTTAATGTTTTTTTCCCCCATGATTTGGATAATTTAGCTATGTGAGTTGCTTTTGGTTTGTTTTTTATTCTTTGTGTAAGACTGATCTTATTAAATGGAGGGAGTTAAACTTGTTTAGTATTGTCTTTGCTTCTTTTTAAATTTCCTGTGTGGAGATAATCTCTGGTCTTTTGAAGGGGAAATGCTTCTATTTTAAATCACTGTATCATCTTCTGGTATCTAGTATGGCATTTTGCTTGTGCACTGTTCTTGCTACTGTTCATGGCACTGTGCAAATTGAAGCCAGAGGTGGGTTTTGATCATCTGGTGTTGCTGCATTTGAAAAGCCTTTCACAAATGCTGGCGTACAGAAGGGAGGACTATTATTTTCAGCATGGTGTGCACATATAATGGATTTCACTGAATTTTGGCTTGCAAAGTAGAGGGCTGAAGCTGGTACTTGGTCCTGATTGAAAAAACTCAGATGTGGAGTAAAATGCTGTGGTTTCTGGGAGGAGGAGAGCATACTCATTTAACCATTAAACATTCTCTGAAGGATCTTCCCTGTCTGGCAGCATGCCACTCTCCTTGTGGCACAAAGGTAAGCTGACAAGAGAAGCAGTTACTTCAATTTGAAAGTAGTAATGGAATTCTAACCAAATCCTGGTGCATGACAGTTGATAGAATGAGAACACAGCTCAAATTTATTCCATCCAGTATTGCAGTCAGGAGTTACAGTGTTCATTTGATTAAAATGAGTTCTTGGAAAGGAAGCAGGAGAAGCTGTTAAGTGGAGTTTCATGTTGCCAGTTGGCTTGGATGTTCTAAGAATATAGACAGAAGATTCCTGTATGGCTATTTTCATAGCGCAGGCATGTGTGTAATGCTTTTAAGTTTATAGCAAACGTGTTGCTTTTATTTCAGGTGTACTTGAAGGCACCTATGATTCTTAATGGTGTCTGTGTAATCTGGAAAGGCTGGATAGATCTACAGAGACTGGATGGTATGGGCTGCCTGGAATTTGATGAAGAGAGAGCACAGGTAAGACAGCCTGCCTAAGCTACTGTGCCTTAGTTGTTCCTCCTCTTGGGGGAAAACGTGCAGTCATGTAACAATTGCTTGTCCTAATTTGTATGCTTTCAGCTTTCACTTAGTGTACAGATTGCAAAGAAAACTAACAGTACAGAAGTTCAGAAATAGATGGTTGTAGCTAAACCGGTGTTGTAATTAGAGCAAAGTGTTGGGAGCAGGAATGATCTATGGCTTACAACTTTATGATGATTCTTGGGACTGTTACTATGCTACAGAGTAATAAATCTGAAAGTATTCGAGAAGCTCTATTAGTGTAGCTTGACACAACTTAATGGCAAGTCTCTTCTAGCTGATTACATTTTTTTTGTTTCTTTTTTTGTCAGAGTAGCCTTTTTGTTTTGTTACATGACGGAGAGGGGAAAAAAGAGAAGAACAGGGTGGGGGAAGAGTACAAAGAATGGGGCTTTTTTCTTGGTAACAGTGGTAGGTAGCTTCGTTGAGGTATGGCAGCTTTTGAGAAACTTACTTCCTATCTGCTGGCTTCCTACCGCTGAAGTAACTTTTTCTAGCAGTTGAATCTTTGGTTGTGCACAAGAACAAAAGTAGACTCAGAGGAAATCAATTTTTAAGCGCATGTTACTTACATAAGCTTCACTTATGCAGCTGTGGAGTTCCCCAGTTTAGTCAGACTTAAGACAGGCCTTGTCTGTTTCACTCCGTGCATCTCCTTCTCAGCCATCCTCAGGATTTCCCTTTTAGTCATAGCCACAATTGGCCACTCCTTAACAAGTAGGGACCTTTACATTCTATTTAAATGCAAAGAGCACTTCTCTACTGCACATGTGCAGAACTGGAGGGCACATTGATTAATTTGTCTCCATTCAAGAGCTGAAAGTATTCAAATCAGACATTGTGTGGAGATGTGTAATTGCAGGGTTTGTGGAGCCTCACCTCCCTCAGACTTAAGAAACCAATTTGTACATTAGAACACAGTCACAAGAATATGATCTGCCTTAAATACAAATACTGTGCGTCAGAACAGTGTCTTTGAAATAGTCACAGCTCTGTGTGCTTTCTTCAAGATACTAAGAATCAGTGGCAGTCTAATCTGAGAATAGTCCTTCCACCTTTTTTTTATCAGCAAGAAAAGCCATAGAGCCAAAGTTTTCCTTGAATGGTGCTGTTAGCTGCACACTTGCTTCTTCCAGGGCTGAGAGTCAGCATCTGGGACAGCTAGGTTCCTGTTACAGCAGTGTTTTCTTTATAAAAAGAAAAAAAAAGAAAAAGCCAGTAAATTCTGTAATGGATTAGAACTCCTCTGACTTGCACATTATGGTCAGATATAGTCCCCTGAGGATTGTGCAAGAAAAAATGCCTTGGTCCATGCCTGTTACATTTGGTACGTGATACTAAGTCGTGTGACTGCACTGAGAGGAGGCTGGCTGGGCTGTGTGCTCAGGAGCTGACAGTGTCACTCTTCTCCAAAACTGGAT
>PPHD01029499.1:0-10589 GCA_002909625.1 Bambusicola thoracicus
ATTCTAATAGCACAACTGTTCAGAGGTATCCAGGACCTGAATTTTGAGCTACCTGTGATTCTTAGATTTGCCACTAAGGAGCCTTACTGTACTCAAACATGCAGCTGAATTATGCGTTCTGAACTGACCTCTACTAAACAGTAACAAATTAACCATCTTTCACTCCATCGTGCCAATTGTAACAGCATTAAAATAGTAAAAAGAACAGCAACAAAAAAGCATGACTTGCTTTTCCTCATCTTGATGTAGTCTTGTTCTGTCTGTGAAGCAAATATGGCAGACAGCACGGACAAAATAGAGGCCAATACCGTCTTCTGCTCCTGCACAATGATTGGTGGATCATCCGGCTGGCAGAGCTCATGGCAAATTAGGTCATAAAGTAAAGCCCAGGTCTCTTTTCCTCCATCAGGAGCCTGCACTTGAAAAAGAAACAAAGAGAACCCATCGGATTTAATCTAGGCATGCAAATTGCCTTTCCTTCTCAATAAGCATCTGATGAGCTGGAAGCTACTTGCATTCTAAGTCCCATCATATGCAGCAATTCGAGTGTCTTACCAATAGCCTGTATGCCCTCATCCACCGTAGTGAGGAGCTGCAAGATATGCATATAAACATCAAGTCCTTCTGGACTATCTGAGCTACGAAGAACAAAAGAAGAAACAAAGGCTAATTAGATTACCAAGCGAACACACAGGGGTACAGAGAGTCCCCCCAGCCACAAAACCAAACAGAGCTCCCACGCACCGGACTTGTTTGGCTGCTTCAAGAATACAAGGCACAATTTTAAAGTCTGGAAGCTCTTCAGGGGAGTCATCTGTCGATGGTCCTACAGACTGACATGTGCCACTCTTAATCCAGTTCAACATCAGCTCTTCATCCAGATCAAAGAGTTTGTCCACCACTTCACCCACTTTTACCAGCAATTCAACTGCACGAAAAAGAAGAAGCCAAAATCAGGAAAATAAAGAACAGAAATTAGTTCACAAAATGCTAACATGCAAAAGTATCCAAATGAATTGAGGACTGTGTATGGCTATATGGCAAACAGGTATTGGATTAGGAAAAATTACACTGTTACAAAGTATAAAGTGAAATAAAGAGCTTACCTGTGTCCTGGGCTTGCTGAAAGGTTCCCAGAGGGAGGATCTCCAGCTAGAGATCCTTCCTCCTGGGGAGTCAGCCCTTAAATGGGGTCTAGGAGGGGTGCAGCCAGGCTCCACCCCTTCTGGTCACTCAGGTGAAATTGCGTTCACCTGTGCCCCTGCAGCTGACTCAGTGCTCACCTCAGGTGGTCAATCAGAGGTTCAGGCCGTGATTCAACAGTTCCCATACAGTGCTGAAATACATCTGTTTCATTCATTATCTCCTAAGGGTCGCTATGCTCATGCTCTTTTTGTGGCATAAATGAGGGTGCAAAGCTTGATAAATAGGGACTGCTGGAAAGCCCACTGACACATTATATCCTGTCATGCCATTTATAAAGTGGGATCTTTTTTTGGTAAAGGGACTTCGGTAAAGGGACTATGAGTGTATTTATAAATCCTGCAAAGGTAGAACGAGTTTGTTTTGGTGTCTTTTGAATTCAGGCAGCCTGCTTTAAAAAATGAAGAAACCCCGTACTCCCAAATGAAAATATTTGGCTTTGTAATGGCATACAGTTCTTATTTTTTCTGCAAAACACTGATTCTCAGTGCACTTTGGCAACTCACCATTTGTAGAGCTTGACATGATAAAGCAAACGCAGTCGTACACTGAAGGGCTGTCTCGGATCCTCTCAACCCAAACGTTGGCCACCTCAGGTTGGGAGAGGCAAGTCAGCAACAACCTAGGCAGAAATTGCCCACGTAACAGACCAGAAGCCAGATCACTGATCTTAGCTGTACAAGGGTAAATCCAAAGTAATGAGAAAGAAGCGACAGAAGACAGGAACCTAGCCCACAGAAAATCAATTCCGGAATAAAGTGGAAATGACAAAAGGATAGATGGGAAGACATTAACATCTTTTTCCCCAGGACCTCAGAACAGAGCAGAATTACACCAAGGATACGTTAATTTCTGAGCTGTCCTACCTGCTTGTTTCCAGGAGAGTTGGAGAGTCCGAATCACACAAACGCTGCAGTAACACTTGGCTTGAAGTAGAAAACCCAAGATAGAAAAGTGAAGAACAAACCTTTTAATATCTTTTTAAAAACATACATTGCAAAGTTAATTTCGTAGCTGCAGCATTGTGCTGTGATTAAAACCAGCTCTTCCAGACTGTGCACGCATCATCAGTGTCTCAAGATTGCCAGGCTCAGAGATTGAAAATGCAAGAGTTTGATAAGTGGCTGTGAAACATAACATCAAGCAGCGGCCATTCATTTTATCTTCACTGAGCACTTTCCAACCACTTAGGGTTTGCCAAAGATGTGTGAACAAAGGCAGTGCAAGGAAATTTAGTTCCTTTCATAATATACATTGTGAGAGTCCATAAAAGCAGTACTTGCGCACGTATAAAGTACACACGCACCTACCCGAGATTCTCATCTTTACTGATGGACAGGCAAATGTCTTGGAAACAGGCCATATTTCCCAGTATTCCCACACAGATCTCCTGAAAAGTCAATGCACAGTATAATGAGATATCTGCAACACAGTTCACAGTTTTATTTCCACAGCCATAAGACAAACATAAGAAAGGTTCAGAGCTGCTTTCCACATTGATTTTCAAGTACTTATGACTTAGCAATGCCTAGATAAGTATAGATTTCCTAAGGGATGCTGTTAGACTAGACTGAAGTACACAACAAGTGCTGTTGAGCTATTTAGCTTAGTTCGGGCATTTCATAGAAGCAATTATACCTTGAAATAAACTTGCATGGTACATATATACCGTTTTGAGGTTAGACTGGCATTGCTATTATTAAAGCAATAAAGAGTCCTGAGGACCAAAATATACTATTACTTCCCCCTCTACAGATACATCCTCCTCTTAAAAAAGGCAGAGGAGGTTGTCTTAACACAAGCTTCCAGCAAAGATCATTTTCCAATTGCAAAAATCTCTGCCGTCCTGAACTTCTAAATGCTACTGCACTATGCAACGCAAGCTGCGGGGCAATGACATCACGACACAGGTGGGAAAAGAAAAATGCATTAAGTGCTGGTGGTCAGCAGTTCTTAACTAACATTACTTTTGTATATTTGCCAAAACAAAATACTTACCTTGTGATTACTGAACAGAAATGGTTATTAGGAAGAAAAGGCCTGTCCTTACTGATTTTTTTTAATGAGCCATATAACTGAGTTTGATACCATTAATCCTTTATCAGTAATGACATGCAGCAGCTTCATCATCACCAAAATAGTTACTAATAGGACCATATTAAAAACACTGTGCTAAAAAGCAGTCTAAAATTAAACTGTGTTTTCTCCTTGTTCCGTAAGTTATTCAGAAATGCAGTGGGAGGTGGGAGCTGTTTAGGAATGCTGGCACAGAGCCATCTGCTGTTACTGTTAGTACAGGGCAGTTTCTGACAGCGCATACTTACAGTCAGACGAGGACACTTGGATTTGGCAAAAACTCCCATGAATATATCAGGGGCATTAAACTCCTGAAGAAACAAAGCAACATCCTGTGGAGAAAATGAACGACAGAGCAAATGAACCTACCAAATTTACAATTTCAGAACACAAATCAAACCTTTCCTCGCAGATCAAGGACTGAATCAACGACTCACTACAAAAAAAATGAGGTATTTACCTCACTGTGTGAATAAGCCCCGCTGCTGCCTGGTGAGCCAATGCACGACCTGAGGGACACCAGGAGGGCAGCTCAGGCAGATTACAACAGCCCGGGGCCCAGAAGCCAGGACTGACAGAAGGCTTTTCCATATTGGTGCTGGGCTCAGAAGCACACAAAATACTCTCTCCATCTGAAGAGAGCAGTGAGTCTCCTCGATGCCAAGCACCGCACCTGCTCTGCTCGGAGACTCCAAGGATGCTGCCAGCAGACCAGACAGGCGGTACCACCTGAAACACCTTCAGCCCGCACCTCTCCTCAACTCTTCCCCACAAGACTTCAGATTGATAAAACTCGGACCCCAGGGCCCAGCTCCTACCTCATCCATGGACATGTCCCACACCTTGCAGATGTCGTTCTCCATCTCTTCGTCCAGCTCTGTCTGGATCCCCTCGGGGTTCCCGCTGGGCTCGGACTTCTCGGGGCTGATGAGCTGGGGGGAAGGAGTAAACGACGTGAGCTACGACGAAGAACCGCCAGGAAGCCCAAACAGCGGCCTACCCCGCAGTCACGGCGGGATGAAGGCTCCCGGTCAGGGCAACGGCCTTCTGCCGGACCCGGCCACAGCCCTCAGGCGCTGCCCACCCCGGGCCCGCGGGCCTCAGCCCTCACACCGCCCCGCCCCGCTCTCCGCACCTCGATGAGGCGCGTGAGGATGCTGAAGAGCCAATGCTTGCTGTACACCGTGCTGCCCACCGCGTCGCCCTCCTCCTCCGCCTCGCTGGAGGGCGGCGAAGGGTTGCGATCCATGGCGCCGGGCCCCGCCGCCTCACCGGCACCAACGAGGCGACGGCCAGAGCGGCGCCTGAGCTCACGGCGCCCCACAGCGCCCCCTGCCGGCCGGGGCTCCGAGTTCACCTCGCCGCCCGCCGGCCGTCCCCGTCCCCAGAGCCCCCGTTGCACCGCCCCGAGGCCTCGCCTCACCCCCCCCGCCCGCCCAGAGGCGGCTCAGAAGGCGCTCCAACACAAATAGAGCAGATAGCAGCGAGTCCTGGAAACGCAGCAGTTTCTTTATTGGGCTGCACAGGGTGGGGGGTAACAGGGGAACGGAGCAACTTCAGTATTTGTTAGGAAGTCCTGCGGGCCTGAAGCGGTTGGGATCGCCGCCTCTCCTGCCCCATTCGTTGGCCTCCTGGTCGAGCCGGGTGTCCTCCGCGCCTCTGCCGCTCACGCCGCTCTGCCAGCCCTCCCGGGCATCGCTGCAAGGAGAGGCCGCCTGAACCGCCCGCACCCCGCTCCGTGCCGGCCCCCTCCCTCCCGTAACACTATTGCTTCTGCAGTGCTGCCTCCCCTCCCCTCTATTCCCCTCCTGGATCCACAGCTTCGTATGTATCGAGAAGGATTTCACCCCGACTGGAACGCCTGGGTCCCTGGTAACTCCGTGTTAACAAGATGGATGCCGTGCCGTTACCTGATCACTTTGGCTGCCCAAGCACCACCAGGTCCTCTCCGAGCAGCATCGTAATTGCCACGAGCATGGAAATACTTGTCAGCACCGATGTAGTTTGCCTCACGCATGTCCCGGTATGCTCTCCACATATCCCGTGCGCCTGAAGAGAGCAGGCAGAGGTGACATTCAATTTGATGTCCTATTCCAGCAGCAGCCAAGCACCATTTCAGACAGAAGCCCATGGCTGCAACTGGGCCAGAAAGCCCCATGTGTCCCCAGGGCTCCCCATGGGTCCCCAGGAGAAGCCTCTTATCAACCTCTACTAAAGTAGGGCAGGTTGGCAAAGCAGAAGAAAAGGGGCTCCTTGAGAACTTCATGGAGCCATGGAGGCTTTGCTTGGCTCTGTTGCTTCAAGGGCTGGAGGAGTTCTGTCTCAAAGCAAGCTGGCAGTGACACTTTAGACCCGTAGTGTGCACTAGAGAAGGTACCAGCTTCAGAGACTTTGGCCGTAGAGGGTTTGTGCAACCAGTTTGTCCACAAAAAGCTCTCCATGAGCACGTGCCTATTCCCTCAATCCCTGTGCCTGGTTTGGCCGCAGGGGTGTCCCCAGGATTGAGCCCAGGCCTGCCATATTCTTTGTGCTGTGCTTGGAAAGACCCAAGGAACACAGAGGCACTTGTCCAAATGGGCCTTTCAATGGGAGTCGCCAGCTGAAAGGGCCTGTGGAGGCTGATGGAGGTCCTCTCCCAGCAGCTGAGACCAACAGGGTCCCTAATGTGGAGCCGCAGACCTCCTTGACTGGAGAACTGCATGTAGCCCATGCTCAGGGACTGGGTCCTGAGAGAAAGACCAGTGGTGATGGAACCACTTACCTCCAGCTGCATCCCTGATGAACTTAAAACCGCTGGAGAATGGATTGTCAGCACTTGCATATAGAACAACGGAGAGCAACACAAAGCAGATACAGAGCCTCATGATTCCCTGCCCAAGCCTGACACGGAGCTGTAAGAAAATAAGAGAGATTAGCAGTTGTAGAGCACCTCTTAGAGGTTTCTGACCTAGCATTCATCACACCCACAGCTGTGCCCAGGCAGCTGCAGGAGCACTCATGCAGCCACCCCAGAGCTTATGGCCTGCCCAAGAGCTCAGCATAAGACTCCTCGACAAAGGCAGACACACAGGAGAAATTTGCATTTGAGCATTCTTTGCTGCTTCTACCATGAGAACAGAGAAGCCCCACATGCTAAAACATCAGTCCTGTTCCCAAATAACAAAAGCAGTGCATGCATCACATACATTCAGAGTATCACTCACCACTGGAGAAAGGCAAAGCCAGGAGGTCAGCTGGAAGTGAAGCCCATCTTGTGAGCTTTCAGAGAGGGTATTTATAAGTGATTTAAACCCCAGAAAAGAGGAAATTGAAAGGGATACCCAGGGCTGGGAATTTCCCAGTACCACCCCACTTTCAACACAGAATTACAATCAGCTTGCCCTTGTCCTGGCTGAAAGTTCATGAATCCTGTTACACAATTTTTCTGTAAAGTATACAGTGCTTTGTTTTCCACAGGAAATTTGCTCCTCATTGCAAGCAGATTGAGAAACTTCCACAAAGACTGAAGTGTTTGAGATGCCGTGGTTGACTTCAGTTTTTTGGCTCTCGTGCTAGAATGAGCTCAGAGGAGAAGCTGCCTGATCGTCTGCCTTCATCTTGAAGTACAGGATTGGGTCTGCGCCTTTGCACAAGCATCTGAGCATTTATATGGCCAGGTTTTGGTAGTAGAGGGCTGTAGCGATGACTTCTCTGAGCAGCTGCCCCACATCAGATCAGAGCCAGCTCCAGCTGCTCCAAAAGGAAACTGCTGCTGGGCAAAGCTGAACCACAAGTGACACTGAGTGCGCCTCTGGGAGAGCAGGTTGAAGGAAGGGAAAAAAAGGTGCACATCAGCTGGGAGAGAAAAGTGAGAAATGTGAGAGAAGCCCTGCAGCCACCGAAGTCAGGGCAGGAGGAGGGCAGAAGGTGCTCCAGGACAGAACAAAAGCTCCCTGCAGCTCAGGAGAGGCCCGCATTGGAGCAGACTGTCCCTCTGCAGCCGATGCAGTGCCCTGCAGGAGCACGAGTGCGTGGAGAGGAGCCCACGGTGGGACAGGAGGGCTGGGATAGCTGCTTCCACCGGGGAGCCATGCCCCATGGTACTGAGCCATTTTGGAGTAGTGCTCGATGAGCTGCAGCCTGTGGGAGGCCCACGCAGGATCGGTTTGGGAAGGATGGCATCCTGTAGGAGGGACCCCACACTGGAGCAGGGGCAGAGAGCAACTGTGCAGGAGCAACAGAAACAAAGTGTTATGGATTGTCCACAGTCCCTGCTCTCCTGCGCTGCTCAGAGGGAGTAGGTAGGAGAGGGTCGGTGGGGGAAAGGTGATTTTCATTTGTTTTCTAGTTCTCATTGCTCTAGTTTGCTAGCAGTAGGCAATAAATTACATTAGTCTCCCTTATACTGAGTCTGTTCTCCCTGGGACAGTCGCTGCTGAGTGAGCTCCCCGTCCTTATCTCAACCCAGGAGCTTTTTTCACAGTTTCTTCCATCTTTCTGAGGATGCAGAACAAGGGAGCAGCACAGCGGACCTTAGCTAGCCAGTGCATGAAACCACAACAGGGAACAGTCATCTGCACTACCAGAAATGCTGCAGGAACTGCTAGGTGTTGGGGTAGCAAGATGGATCCCAAAGATGACAGAACTTAACTCCACTGCATATACCTATATCCTTACTGGCAACACTTTAAGACGGTGCACGCTCATGCCGCCACTGGGAAGACTTAAATGGTTCGTTCTTCCTATGCTTGCTCCCACAGATTCCTCTTAAGGGGCATTAAGCCATTCTGCTTCCACAGTGGCTCAGTGGAGTCCCAGTGGACTAAAGGAAGGAGAGTAATGCAGTAGCAAATGTTTTAATAAAAGGAAAATTCAAATCCATATGGCCAAATCTCTGCTAAATTTTAAGATGAGCATACTGACTATCAAGCCGTGTTGGTGTGGCTCGCAGCTTCAGTACCCAATATCCTCCTCTTGCGTTTGCATCAGGTCAGAGAGTGCTTGGCGCCTGCTTGCCTTGTTCAACAACCAACGTGATTCCTCTGCAGAAGGCTCTGGACAGAACATGCAGAATGCCTCCCTTTACACGGTCTCATGCAAGGTTTAACAGCTACAGAGTTTCTTTAAATGCTGTGCAGAACAAGTATGCGTAGTTGTCCCATTCACAATTCTGTCACTTAGTAAGTGGCTGGAGCTGAAGTGCTGGGGCATGAGGTAAAAGAAGCGCATTAGCAAACTGGGCTAATAAAATACCAGCAACTATCTTCTTCCTTTGGACATCTCTGACTCCAGCAAAAAACTTACCAGAGCAAGAGCCACTTTCCAGAGACAGGCCTGGAGCAGAAGGACAGATAACCTCTGAATGGAACAACTCGAAATGAGAAGAATCTATATCCCAGCGCAGCAGAAAGGAAAACTTTGCAAAAGCCATGAGACAGACAAAATCTTGCCTGTGCCACCCATGAACCTCATACTGAACATACACCTTAGCTACCATAGGGACTGGAGTGTTGTTTTATTACAATTCCGTTTACATCCTACAGATGATTTAAATCCCTTTCAGCACCTATCAGCCCAAGTTCCTTCTCTGCTGGCTGCAAGTGGCTCAGTCTGTCTCCTCTTCAGTTTTAAACTGAACTAAGTCACAACTGGAAAATGATTCCTTTGAACTTGGATTGAACTCAGCAAAACATAAGTCACTGTGTCCAGGGACCTAAAAGGTGCCCACAGAACTGACCTAGGGAACTTTCTGGAGCACAGAAGGCATTTCCGGGTTTTCAGACCCGGTCTGATATTTCACGTTCTCATCAAACCACTGTTTTCTGCAAATGGCACAAACATGAGGATAACTGCAACAAGACAGGCACTGGCGTGGACTGTGCATTACTTATTCTTGACGCTGCCTGGAAAGCACTGCTTTCCCAACTCCTCTGGGCCTGCTTTCCCAGTCACAGCCCTTGGCCCATAGAAGCAAAAGCTGCAGCCAACAACTGCTACCTTTACACAAAGACGTGAGCAAGCTGCCACTGAGAGTGAAGAAGGGTGGAATGCTCCTGCCTGTACACTACATACATCTAATCTAATAAGGGCCCCTCCGAGACTGTCTTCTGAATTTAGATGATCTGATACAGTTAAGATAAAAGCACAATTTGGAACCTCTACCCCTCAAACTGGCCTTTGATTTTAAATATCTGTAAACACAGTCATTTTGCAATCTAGGTATTTCCCAATCTAAGTCAATAAACCTCTGACTGGGAAATGGAAGGTGAAATCCCAGCCCAGGCCCAGCAGTAAATGCTGTTTTTCTATATTCTGGGAAGTAAGACGACTTTCTCTTTGCTTACCCAAACAAAAATACACCTTTTTTTTTTTTTTTTTTCTTCTTCCTCTTATAATGCTGCTCTGTGCAACATTTGCTAGCATTAGTGTCAGGCTTGCAGAATGGCTGCAATCTTCCTAGTTTTGTAAGATACAGATTGCACATATAAATGCTTATCTTAAAAGAGAATCATCAAAAACCTACTGGTAAATGAATTTTAACAGTGAAGTTGTGTTTTGAAGCAGTTTAAGGACTTCTACTTAAAGTTGCTCTATGCAAAGCTCCCTTTATTCATTTCTGCTTCTTCAGTGACCCTGCTACCAATGGTCAGCACAACAAGAGAGGAACCACAGCGCGTCCGCTTCAGGGCAGGCAGGCTCAAACCATGGGTGCTGTATGCTTGACTGGCTGATGAGAGTTGGTAGGTGGGAGCCCTCAGGAAGCTTTCTGATGATGGCATTGTTGCCGTACAACCCAATTGTAGACATGAAACTATTTCACATCACACCTCCTTCATGTTTAACTTTTCTTCAAGAATGAACTCTTACTCTTTATTGACAAGTTAATTGAAGTCATCAGCACTTCAGGCACCAGATTTAACAGATGCTTCCCGTTATGTTAGCTGCATGACTACTCCAACACAAAGTTTAAGTAAAACTTTACATTCAAAGTTATGATTTATTGTAAAAAAAGACAAAAGCTCCATCCCAGCCCTTACTCAAGTGTACAAAAACCTCACAGAAGCAAAAAAGAGATTGTTATGTATACAGTGTACACTGAATAAAGCAAAAAAGTCCAGAAATAAGGCAGCTACATTTTTATCAATTCAGCAAACTTCCCTATTATAGGCAGCAGCACTCAGCTGAAGATATGATGCATTGCAAGAAACAGTTAAGCCACTGAGGTAGCAGCACATTCACTTGGCAGATAAGAGAACAGGTACAGATATTACCTATTTAACCTCCTTACACTGCAAGTGCCTGGGTTCTATTCCAACAGTCTTACTATAGCG
>PPHD01029501.1:0-10589 GCA_002909625.1 Bambusicola thoracicus
AAATTCAACTTAGTTTTTCAACTGGACTGCTATGCGATCTCCACTTTGTCACCAAATAACTTCAAACCAAGTGAACTTATTTAAAATTAACTTTAAATTTTCGTAATATTTTCCATGTTTCATTAAACTATTACCATACCCTAGTTTTTTTATACTGTGAGTGATCATTATATTTTTTTCTGCAGTCATTAGCATGACATGAAAATCACGGTGAAATTTAGAGTGCATCACTGATCTGAGAATTACTCTGCTAAAACTAATACTGTATTGTATTAGTATTGCTTTACCAATAGGAAATTCTAAAGCACAATGACCTGATATCCCCAAGATGTTTTAGTAAGTATCACTGTTGGTTTTTATTTATCACTAAGTTATTCATTCTAAAATTATTTACAGCCACTGTTGTATATAAAATAGTGGATTTGTTGACTCTTCACTACAATATAGCTACTTCTAAGTTATGATTTCTCATAGATATATAGCCATACCTATAGTTCAAAAGTAAACCACATCTTTAAAAAATATAAAACCATACGTTCTTCTTTATAGCTTATTAAGTCTCTAGTTGTGTTTTAAAATGAGATTAAAATTTATTTCAAGAATATTTAATTTATGCAGGACAAAACATAAGCTCGAGGACTAACATGTAAAACAGCTATGGTATCATAAAAAGCCCTTTGAAGAACCTGACTTTATAAGTAACTTAGAACAAGACAACACAACAATTCAAAAATTCAGGTATGGTCTGATTTTCAAGCATAGTTTTTCTAAGGATATTTCTCCCTCCTAGAGGCTACAGATCCTCTCAAGCAAAAGTTGCACCATCTTCTTTTACATATTGCCTATATTTTCTAATTTTTCAGACCTTCTCAGTAAGAATCCAGCAAAAGCTGGTAGAATCTGCATTTTGTTAAAGCAGAGAAGAAAAGGAAAACAGCCAGCATTACTAAAAAAAAAAAAGAAAAAGAAAAAGAAAAACAACCCAACAAAAACATTTGGTAATGATCAGCAGGTTAGACCTCATGTAATTCAGTCATAAAAAGTCATAACTGGGGAATAATGCATCGTAGGATACTGTTATCCGCTACCATACAGTCTGTGACTTTGCAGTATGGACAAGAGTAGCTTGCACATTGTACATCCACCCTGCGTGCTCCTCACCTCTGCCATGAAAACTCTCTTCTTCAAGTTGACTCCTGTAGTTATGATTGTAAGACAAAAGCAGTATCTTATATATATAAGTACAAATGCTTGTTATTGAAATATGGTCTAATGCCTCCACCTACAGACCTGTCTCCCTAAAAAAAAGTATGCCATGTAATTGTTGATTTTTTTCTTCTTTGGAAAAAGAACACTTCTCAACTGACATAATCATATCTATCACAAACCGAGAATAAATCATAGAATATTCACACTTACGACTCGCCTAACAGCATGTTGTAAATTTGGATTTTCATTATGAACAAAAAAACTAGTACAGGCCATTGCCTCTTCTAAATTGCGTCTTAGAATGGGAGAGATCAAGAAGTGTTGCAATAATTAGTAACTGTCTCCTGTCAGACCTTGCAGCAAATGAGTATGTACTAACCATATTTCATACATGATAAACTGCAGTATTTTAAGGGTGAGTGACGTGCAAAAAAATAAATAAAATAGGGAAGTTGAACATAACGTTTTGTGGCCTGACAAGATTTCTTGTGCTTAACTTCATACTTGAATTACATGTGTAAGGTTAACAGCAGTCATTTCATCTGAGATTAAGTTATTGTTTCAATTTTTAACAATAAAGAAAGCACATTCAATCCCATTTACTTTAAATAAACCTAAATTTTTACTAAGTAACTAATGATTCTGGCCCTGACTATTTTGAGGTACAGAGGTCAGCTCCTTCACTGCCTGTGATTGTGCTTGATTCAGCTGGAAATCCAAACCACGAGAACATATGAAACAGCAGTGTAAGAAATGATATTACAGAAAAAAAATGGTATTACGGAATCACAGAATTGTAGGGGTTCAAAGGGACCTCTGGAGACCATCTACTCCAAGCCTCCTGCTAACCCAGGTTCTCTACAGTAGGTTACTTATACAGGGAACTGTCCAGAGGAGTCTTGCATACCTCCAAATAAGGAGACTTCACAACTTCTCTGGTGAGCCTGTTCCAGTGAGTGCTCTGTCATCCATACTGTAAAGAAGCTCTTCTGCATACTTGTGAGACTCCAGTTTGTGCCCATTGCACCTTGTTCTGTCACTGGAAATAACCAAAAAGAGCCTGACCCCATCCATTTGACATCCACCCTTTGGATACATTTCTAAGTGTTCATAAGATCACTCCCTCAGTCTTCACTTCTCCAGGCTGAATAGTCCCAGGTCTCTCAGTCTTTCCTCAGAAGGGACATACTCCAGGTCCCTCATCATCTGCCTGGCTCTCCAGTGGACTTTGTTTAGAAGTTCCCTATCTTTCTTGAACTTGAAAGCCCAGAACTGGACACACTACTCCAGATGCGGCCCCATCAGGGCAGAGTGGAAGGAGAGTAGAACCTCCCTTGATCTGCTCGCCATGTTCTTTTTAACGCACTGCACCCCATGATACCATCAGCCTTCTTGGTCACAAGGACACACTACTGACTCACGGTCAACCTGCTCTCCACCAGGACACACAGATCCTTCTCAGTAGCGATTTTTTTTCCATCAGGTCAACTCTTAACCTACATTGATAGATGCAGTTATCCCTCCCCAGGCACAGGACTCTCTGCCCTTGTTAAATCTCATAAGGTTCCTTCCCACCCAACTCTCCAGTCTGATGACAGCTCTGAAGCTGATATTCCAGAAATGAGGCGCAACACAATGCAGAAAACTTTTCTCCTCCACATCTCACCAGGGATATGCTCAGCATTTGATCACTTAGCTAAGAAAGGAATGAGACGTTCATTTTACTTCTTAACATTTGCCTGGATGAGAACTGTAAAATATAAATGCTACAGACAAAATGAGATTTCCTTAAACCCAATCAAAATATACAAGTAAAAATAATTGCTCGATACTCTTTTAGTCCTTAGCTACATGGGATACTGAAGCATAATTTTGGCTAAACATAAAACCAACAATGAACTAAGAATTTAGGAGCTAAATTAAAGAAAATGAGAGCTGGAATTTTCATTGTCTTACTTCTTCAGCCAACATTTGAAGCATCCTTGAAAACTGAAGCTTTCTTCTAAGGATTGTCTTTGATATACCTTCTGTTATTGCTTGGGAGCTTGGAATAATGTCAGGGAGAATACTTTTTTTTCAAACCTAACAGATTTATTCTATAATGTCACAGACCTACTTGGGGTTAACACGAAGTAGACAAGTTATTTCATGCACATCTCAATAGCTTTAATTGAAACATTTATCATTCAAAAGCTGAAGCTGGCAGGAGAGTATTGACATTAAGAGAATATATGCAGATTCCCACAGGGATTTTATTATCCAACATCACGGAACACCTGCCACACAGTGGTCACTGTCACTACAAGCATTTCTGAGAGACATAATAACAAGCATGTGAGGGGCAAAGAGCGAAATTTCCGTGTATTATGTGCACATTTCTTGTTGAGCACAAGTGCTGCACTAAACTTTTATGAAAGCTTTCCAGAAAAAAGCTATTGTGAATCATAATGAGCCCTCAAATCATAGTTATTACTTTAAGTAAGAATGCTTTTAAGAGAATATATTTAAAGAGAACAAAAAAATAGGGGGAAAAGAACAGCAGTATTCCATACACACTGTAAATAACTTGAAGCTTGGTAACCATCAGGTGTTAAAGTACTATTGCACTTTCACTTCACTATTTTTGACCTCAGATTTTTGCAAGGGGAGGCAGTGAGGAATATGGGTCATACAGAATCTGTACAGTGGTTTAAAAAAGCCTACAATGAAACTCAATGCTACAACCATTGTGTTTGTCAGATGAATGGCTTTGCCTGAAGAACAGGGTTACACCTTAGAGATGCTACATAAATCTAGGCCTTGCGGATCTGAAACTCAGAAGCAGAAAATAACGCAAATGATACAACAGGGAAAATAAAAATAAATCATAATTAAGGTAAAATTCAAATGTATTAAAGCTGTTTTCTTACATCTATTGTTTATTTGTAAGCAAACGAGGGGAAAATTATGGAGTATTTTATGCAAAAAGTATTTCATTATCAGAAAAGACGCAAAATAACAAAAAGCCAAACGAACAGGATTTTTTTTCTGCTTCATAGCTTTTGATGATTACAGTCTTAAAAATAGTTGTTTATCTTACAGAAATACTGAAGCTACACTGCACAAATATGTGCCTATTTTAATGCAAATTTCAAGTGTAATACTTAGAATAATGAAAGCATTTATATATAGTACTCACAGGAGAACAGATTAGAGAGGTGATACACACGTGTGGTCCTCCACTCAGACTCTGCATGGCTTACAAATGACCATGAGATGACTGCAGCATTGCAGCCTGCAGTGTGGTGCTGCCCCTTAGAGTATGTGACATTGAGCAACCAGAAAGAAGCAAGGGAACTTGTCTGCCCTCAGGATTCCTACATGATTGCTACAGACTGCCGCTGGAAATCAAACTGTGGTACACTTGACTCAGCAGACATAAGTACATTTGTCTCTATCCTGAGCATATCGCAGAATACAGTGCTGTTGGTCCTAACTGAAAATCAAAGTTTTTCTCCTGTTTTGTGCTTCACAGCTTCCACAAAATGTTCTCCGTAAAAGACTAAGTTCACAAAGATTGAACGCTATGCGAGTCTGATACAATCACAGCATTTTATCTATGTTTATTGTAAAATAGCATAAAAAGTCATAAAATATCACTACAAATGATGTCATTTTTTCTGTTCATCACATGAACAATATCTTTAACATTTTTTAATACTACTTTGGGTTTCTTTTTTTTATCAGATTCAGTGTCTATATGCTACAACCTGAGAAGACATTATTACTTGCTCCAGAACTATACCTCTGTGTGGAAAAAAAGAAAAAAAAAAGGTAGAATGAAACAAAATCTCTCATATTATCTTAAAAAGAGAAATAAAAAACTAGGGAAAAAGTAAAGGAGGCCACAATCCTAAAGTTCATGCAAAGAAAAAAAAAAAAAGTTTGCTGTGAAAGGGTTGGATATTGTCCAGATCTGCTCCCCTTTCTTTCTATGTGTATATGTCTTTCATACAAGTATCTTCTCAGCAAAAGCTCAAACCTCTTACATTTCTAGCTACACCAGTATTCCAACTCCAAAAATCTTACATTGTGATATCTTATTTAGTAAATTAATTTGTTTTTCCTCATATTGTTGCCACTGCTTTGTTTATAGGCCCATCTCCCTACCCTTTGTCCTTTCTCAAAACGTGAGTTCTCCCACTAATCATGGAACTGGGCCAAACCAGCCCACAAACAATTGACAATGTTAGATCTAGAAAGCTTTAAATTTTGTTTGCACATTTTGCCTATATAAATAAAAATACCAACTGCCATATTAAAAATATTTCCATTCATTCCAAGTTATCTCTTTATCAGTTTATTTCTCAAAAAATCTATTCTTTCTGAATGACAAAACATTGACCAAACTGTTATATTCGGGATGTGATGTAGAATAGATAGGTGAATAAAGCCATTTTGTTTCTCCATTACCAGGTGAAGAAACCAGGGATCTCTTCTGACTAGAGCAAGCTTTGGTACGATCTGGGAAGATCATCTGCTTACAATATAAAAATATAAACTGTATTTCTATGCATGCTTCTGACAACATAATCTAAACTTTAAAGTAAACAAATAAATATAAGAGAGGATTATCCGACTGCAGGAAATATTAGCATATGTCACAATTACAGCCCGAGTATTCCAAGAATATTGTTCATCAGTTTCCATGCAGCTATTTAATTATTCACCGTGAGCATTTAGTTGTCTAGACAGTTTGTAGATTTTTTTTTAATAGTACTTGAAAATATGCAGCATAGAAATGGAAACTGAAAACACTTGCAAGTCTACACTTAATACTTGCACGGTTCTTCAAAGCATAACATTTCAAAAATGCTGAGAGTTAGCAAAAAAAAAGGAGGTGTTTAATCCAATTATTGTTACTGAGATTATAGCATGTGCCTCTCTCCCTTCCACATGATTTAGCACACAGAGAAAAGAACTGCATAGCAAATGAAAAAATGACAGCACAGTGGTTCTGAAGATTATTTGATCAATTCATTTCCACTGTTTGTAAAAGTCAGTGAGCTCAAGACTCTCAAAAGCATTCCACAGAAAAGAGACGGAATAACTTTTTTAATTATGCAGATAGTGACAGAGTCGCACATTACTCTGTAAGCCTACAAATCCTTATGACAGTGCATAATGCATATCCTTAAAACTCTTTATCCCAAACTAGATGTACTATTTTTTCCTAAGAAAATCTGAATTCATGCTTATTTTATACTATTCAGGTTTTCCAGTACACAGATCTACCTCAAAGAATAAAATATAGGCTCCTCCAGCTGCATGGAAGCACCAGGTTTTTCAAGTATCTTAATTCTTTTTGTGTGGCATTTTTATTGTTGAAAATTAAGCTCCGTTTGTGTTCACAAACGAATGTTGATTATCTTAGACTGCCTTCCAGTGATTTTTACACATCCAAATTTGCAAATCTGTATTTAAACATACACAAAAAATGCAGTAAATTTGCAAAAGATTTTCCTTTGTTTCCTTGTGGTATCAGTCTGCACAGACACCACCGTGTAATATTTTAATAGGACAAATTTGTCTTATACTACTTTTAATTATTTGTCCATCCGTACCCAATAAATTACGAGTAGTTTGTTATACCTATATAAAGAGTGACACCATCTTTGACACACAGGCTCTTTTCAATTACCCTTTCTTAGATTTCTAGGTCTCTTGTAGTTCTAATGAATTTAACTTCATCAGGTTTTTTTACGACAAAAACTGGGGGAATGGAGTAAAAACTCCGTATTCTTGTTGTAGACCCAGAAAAATTGTATCGTCCTTTTAAACACTCAAAGATTAATCTTACCTTACATTTTTGCAGTATACAGAGCAGTCCTATGCAGATGCACCAATGTCCTGACAGCATGCTGCAGCAGCTTTATCCTTCTTTATGTATAATTAGACTAAATTTTCATCACTGGTAGAAATAAAAGCAGAAGAGATACATAAATAAAAGCCTATAAATGGGAGATATGTCCAGTCTCATAAAATTGAAGAATGATTTTCACCCAGAAGCATTTGATGAGAGACTACCATTTCATTGTATAAGAATTAATACAAGTAGATCATGAAGTTGTACTCGGTTCTACTCCCTTTTCTGCTTATATATACATGGGGATTTGTCAGTAAATATCTCAAGCAAAACACTGTGCGAAAGTCTGATCTAGAGTTACAATTTTCGCAGCATATCTCTTTCTTGCTATAAATTTTCTGTAAATTAGAAGATACAGCACTTAGGAAAAAAGCAAAACTAATTGAAAATAAGCAAAGTAACTTCTCCTCAATTCTTCCTTTTAAGTAGAATACCCTAGGTACTCCAATATCTCTAGTGACCTTTGCTTTCTATTAATCAGTACAGTAACACAAAATGAAATTTAATTTTAAAATTGTCATAAGAAAATCCTTTAAAAACAAACTACCAAGAAGGTGCTGTTGAGTAGATAACTCTATGGTTACATATTCTCTGTCCTTCCTGATTTATTTCTGGTGCTCACTGTTGATTAAAGCCATCATTTATCATTCTGTTTAGAAAAATAACTGGGCTATCACTCTAATTTTAGAGCACCTTTGATATAAAATTGTTGCTTTGAAGGAAAGCAGTTTGAATTTTTTTATTCCTGTGTTGATTACAAAGCACCCATCTTACAGGTCATTCCTATACTAATTCTCTTCCTGAAGTTCACTTGAAGAGAAAATTGCCTTAAAAATCTCTTTGAGTTATAAATACTGAGGCTGATATCCCTTAGTGGTATTGCTTAGCAGTGCAAAAGAAAAATAATACCTTCTTAAATAGGCAAGCATTATTATGAAAACATTTACACCATAATATTACTGAAAAGAGATAAAGAAAACAGGAAAGAAGGAAAACTGCTGTCGTGGGGTTCTCCGTCAACCTTCAGAGACTCACAGACCACAACTTCCCAATGCATATAGCCTATTTAACTCAAATTAAATAAATGCATATCATTCAGGTACCTAGAGAATATCAATTTTTAAAGACAAAAATTCAGGCAATCAGGACTTCTTTGACGCTGGCACTTCAAATTCCAGACTTCTGAGCATGAAATCAGGCATCTTGCAAAATCACTCATTTTTCTTTTAGAAAGAAGGCTAACAATGTATGTCAGTGTAAATATAAATACATAAACAAGAGCGTACTCTGGTGGACTGAAAACATTAAATGTATATTCCACTGTAAATGATCTTCTGAATGATTAGAATAACTCTGCCAGTCTCTATTTTGAGCATTCTTGATAAGGTAAACAAATTATTTCTAAGCTAGAGAAACAAACAGCCAATTAGTGATCAAAGAACCTTTTTTTTTTTTCTATGTATCTAAAGCAAATAGAATCTTCTTTCATCGTACTTTGATAAAAACACATATCATAAGACCTACTCCTTTTTAGAGTCCATGAGGCAGAATATGAAATTATATTTGTGTGCAAACTATCATATTTTTCTGGTTCATTTTCAAGATCTGTGGTATTTACATATGACCTTTCCATTTTTATTAACAGTTTATTGGATTTTTGCATTCCAGCCAGCAGAAGAGAAAGGTAATTTACACAGAGATTTGACAGTTATACACACAGCTATAAACTTCAGTCCATTAACTTATTTCTCATGTAACCTTTACCTGATTCTACCCAAACACCCAAATAAGCAGTATATCTTGCTTTTCTTTATGTTAAAAAGCCCTCATTGTAAGTCGCTATTTATAGAACATCAAGTGGAAAGAAAAGCTCTGCACAAGCTTTTATTAGAGCTCTCCTTGTTCTCTTAGTATGTCTATATCTCAATTCAAATGATATAATTCAACATCAAAGACGTTTATAACTGCTGTTGTTTTCTTGCCTTAGTAAAGCATGGTAACATATTCCCATCCAGGTGAGGATATTGACAGAGCTATTCATTGTAGGGATATATTTACGTAATTTAACAGATTTGTATTTTCCATACATACAGTCTGATATTACATAAGTATATGCATAAACAGTATGCAGGCAGAAAGAGCGACAGGTTCCCTGGAATATTCCAGAGTTTTCATATACAAAGGCTCTCTGCAAGATTTTCTGAATTGATCTCCACAATACCACTGCCTTTCAGTAAAGCAGTCATATGGCTTAATTACCTGTGATACAGAATGAGTTCTTCCGGAAGAAACTGACAAAGAATTTGGGGCTGCCAGTGTAGTTACAAGGTAGTTCAACTGAAATAATTCATCATTATTTTCTCACATATTCCTTACATTTTTAGTACTTGTATTAAGCTTCTTCCGAATGCACTTAAAAATGTGAAGATGGAACCTTTCATAGAATTGCTTCTATCATAAAATGAAAGGTGTTCTATGCACTTTATGGCTTCAAAGTGCTTATATTATATATATTGATATATAATTATATATAATATATTTATATATAATTACATATCAATCACTAGCAAAGTTCTCATGAGACCTCAGTTGGTATGATTTTTCCCTAATTTGTAATGTCAAAGTTATCTCTTAGCATTTGTAAATTCATTGTAAGAATTTGGACCATTGCAGCATTTTCTCTGGTTCATGGATATAGCAGTAATTTGGCCTGACCATAAACACCAGTTAAACTGTGGTTGGCATTTCTTTTGAACAAATTATCCAATTCAATTACAAATACACCAAGACACCAAAAATACTACACTTCCCAAGAAAAAAAAACGTAAATTGATATTTACCTTTTACAAAATTAGTACCAATTTCTAACTAACTGCCACTTTAATTTGATCTCATCAGTCAAAAATCAAAATAACTCTTCCAGTAGAAATAGTTGTAAAAGATAACTAATCTGTTCATAACTAACTAACCTAATTCATAATTGCTGAATCTACTAAACAGGCAAAATTATGAAACAGAACTGGGCAAAAAATTTTATTGGAGTTACTCATTTCTGGATTCTTTTAATCAACACATTGCTCTGTAGAAGAAAAAAATAGAGAGAAAGAAAGATGGCTGGTTCAGGGATGATTCTCAGCACAGCTTAGCTATGAAAAGAGATGCAGTGAAGCCCAATATAATTCCTCAATTTGCAATTACTTTCACTTGTTCACTTCATTTTGCAAGCAATTCACTTAGAACTAGTTTTTTATTGGATAATATGAGGCCACTGTTTTTGTCCTCTCTTCTAACCTTAATTTAGTCTTACCAGTTAGTTTCAAATGTGACATTTTACATAAGTTAATGAAGGCACTCCAATCTTCATCAAGTACAAATAATATTATGATAATTTTAAAAGAATCACTATGGAAATGTTGCTAATAATTCATTTCTGTAGCTATTTAGTTCTTGAATCCCAGAGACTGAGGTTTCTGTT
>PPHD01029503.1:0-10589 GCA_002909625.1 Bambusicola thoracicus
CACGTTCCCTCTTCCCAGCAGAAAGGCACACTCACAGTGAGGTGAAGAGTGGGCTCTCCTCCACATTCACATCCTTCATTGCGATGACACTGGGCACCAGGGCACTAAGTACAGATGAGCTAAGAAGACAAAGGATATATTGGTGTCGGTCCTGCCAGTGAAGAGAAGTTCTTCCCACCCCAGAAACCCAGGCAGCAAGTGCTACACATAGCCCAGAAGGGGGAGAGGAGCTGAGAGATGCCTTTACCTGACGTAGAAGCCATGATTAGGGTCAGGAGGGTACTCTGTCCACTTCAGTAAGGCCCTCTCAAACTGGATTGTGATCTTGGTGGCAGAATTGGCTGGAAGCTGGATCAGCATTTCCAGGAGGTGAGGTCGCTTCCGGTCTTGGGCTGGCTGGTAGTGAATATAACCTAACCCCAAAGACACCCATCAGTGGCACGGGCTGGGGGAGGGGGGAAGGCAGCAGGCATCTCCAGCCTCACACTGCCCAGAGATCTTCACAGAGTGGGTAATTCTGCTTCCCCTGTCCTGGGAAGAGTTTTTCTGGGTAAGTGAAGATGCACAGGTAACAAAAAACGTGCTAAAGCTAAATCTGGCTGGTCTTTGGCATTGATGATCTATGAAAGTCAGTGTTCAAAAAGAAAAGTAAAAATGTGAAATGTGATCCGGTCAATAATTTTAAATTAAGGTTCCTTTACTACCCAAATCAATTTGCTTTGGTTCAGCATCTTGCTGGATTATGAAACACTGTCCACACAGACTTATTAAAGGCAAATCTTGAGTGGTAAACCAAAGGCTGGGAAAACATCCTAAGATGCTTCATTTCCCAGGCACGTTACCCAGTTATTGCTGGGTCCAAGGGAGGGAACTGAACTATCTCTGGAATGTGCTGCTTGTGCCAAGGGATTCAGATGGAATATGCTGCCAGGAATGTCTACTTACTTGGCTTGTTTTCTTTTCCCTTAGTTATGATAGTCAGAGTGTGCACATAGAGTCGCAGATACCACGGCACCGTCTCCAGCACGACCACAGGGAAAGCACGGTATGGGTGAGTGTTGTAGATGAGGGTGCTGATTTCTCCAGTCTGCAGCCCATACCCACTTACATAGCGCTGGGCATGCATTATGGGTGTTGACAGTTCCGCTGCAGAAAGGAAAAGGAAAGAGGAATGAGAGGCCGATGACGGGTGCTTTTGGGCCTGGAGCCCTGGCCAGCAGCGCAGAGGGGATAACATTGTGATTGCTCACAGCTGTCTTCAGGCCGCTTCCACTTCAGCTGCACGTTGAGGCTACGAGATGTATTGAAGAGCACAGGGCTGAGCAGGTCATAGACTGCATAGGTTGTCTTGTCTCCTTGGACAATTGCTTCGTGTACAGATGTTGGTGTGGGGGTCACTTCCAGCAACTGTTTTTCCTGAGAAAGCAAGTGGCCCATGATAAGAAGAGTTCCCCTTGAAATAAATTGTGCTGGGCAAAGCCCCACTCAGAAGCAGCCAGCCCTGAGCTTTCCAACACAACGACCAGTTCAGCATGCTGGCTGACACCCCTGAACTCAGTCTCCAATGTAAGAAGCAAGGATGCTCCAGTGCCACTGAACTGAGAAAGCAGGATGCTCCCTCATCCATGGGTGTTACCTTGTTCTTAGGAGAGATGTCAACGTAGACCTTGCTCTCTGATGCCAGAGGACATGCGTCGGTAAGGGTGCGAGAGAACATCTTAAACAGGGACCAATCTGTGGGAGGCAAATCCAGTGACGGATAGCATAAGGTAGGCTGTAGGGACCACAGCACAGCGGTGCTGAGCTTACCTTTCTTTCCTTGGCCAGTGGTAAAGCTGTCAAAGACCACAGTGAGTGTCTGCCTGAGCTCCCACGAAACAGCCAGGCAGGAAGCATCCTGTGGAAGAGACAGCTCCAATCACACCTTCTGGAATGGCAGCAGGACTTCAAGAGTCCCATCGGGGCACAAGTGAGACCAGAAAAACAGTGTGAGGTACTGCAGGGGAGGTGGCCAAAATCATGTTGCTGAGCAGATTCACAACAAGGCTACTAGTTTTCCCTTGGAGGTGATAAAGCTTCCTACAACTCAGCACTGGAGAAAGCTTCTTGAAATTGAATTCTCCATTTGTAGAGTACCAAGTGGCCACGAGACACCCCGCTCTGCCCAGCTGCTGGAGCAAGGAGGGAAGAACAGGAGGGAGCCACCGAGCTTGATGCTTACCCGGCAGATGGGACGGATGTGCACTGCCTGTGAGTGGTAGCTGCTGTGGAACAACCGCTCAGCCTTGAGCAGCACAGCCAGACCAGCCTGCAAGGGGAAGAGGAAAAACTCAGTCCATGGTCTGCTCTCTGCAAGGCTTTGAGACTTCCTTGTGCACATTACTGGATTGCACCTAGCTCCGTGTAGTGTAGCCCAATGCAGGAGCAGAACTCGCCATTACCTTTGAGCCACATGGCAACAGCTTCTTCCAAGGTGTGAGGTTCTCTGTGCAGACCACCTCCCGGGGCAGGACAGCGTATCGCAGGAGACGGTGATCTGTTCCTGTGTAGGGAAGTGGAGAGTTAGCAGTCTGGGACTGTATAGCCTGGAGAAGTGGAGGCTCAGGAGAGACCCTTTCACTCCCTACAACTCCCTGAGAGTTGGGGGTCAGCTTCTTCCCCCAGGTAACAGCAAAAGGACAAGAGGAAATGGCCTCAAGTTATGCTAGGGGTGGTTCAGATTGGATATAAGGAAGAATTTATTCTCTGAAAGGGTGGTTAGGCATTGGAACAGTTTGCACAGGGAAGTGGTAGAGTCCCCATCCCTGGAGGTGTTTAAGGAAAGTGTAAATATAGTACTTAGGGACATGGTTTAGTGGGCAGTTTCAGTGGTGGGCAGACAGTTGGACTAGATGATCTTAGAGGTCTTTTCCAACCTTAATGATTCTATGGTTCCGCTGCAGAAGCACACCAGCTCCATTCTCCAGTGTACCCCAGACCCCAGAGTGCCTAAAATGCCACAGTCTCCATCAGGAACAGATCCTACTTGTTCACGGTGATTTGGAAAGACTAAAGTAAGGGTATCTCTACGCAGATTCCTTTTTCAGAGTGCCTTAAATTCTGCAGTTCTCACTGGATGCTTTGTAAAACACTTTTCAGAGATAGCTAAGGGCTTGCAAGCACCTGCCACATATTTCTTGTGGATTTCCTCTGCACAAATATAAGCTTCAATAGTAGGGAGAGGAAATGCTTCCAGCAGGTTAACAATCCCCACTGTACACATGTCTGTATTCAGATAGGGTGCTGACAGCTGCTGGAGTAAGGTTAGCTGACAGGAAACAGTGGGAACACTTGCTCTCCTGAACGAGCCAGCACAGCACCAGCCTCTCTGGTATTTGTTCATGGACACAGGATTTCCCTTTCTAGGGATATCTCATCACAGCAACATTGACTCAGGAAAAAACATTGCTAGCGCAGGAGTCCCTGCAGGACCTGCACCCAGCTGTGGCACGGGGGATAGTAGAACAAAGGCTAGGGACGAGTCAGAGCACAAAGCCAGCCCTTCAGACGTGTGGGTCAGGCTCACCATTGGCTACACCCAGGGGTTTGAAGGACGCTGTTGGAGTGACTGTGTTGGTGGAGTCAATGAAGTTCAGAGAAGCACAGAATATTCCTGAGAGGATGTTACTCAGTTCTTTCCAGGCTTTGTCAACACTGCATGAGAACAGACACCAAAGATTACTCATTACCTTGGAGCTTCAGAATAATAGGTGTTAATTCAGTAACACCCTATAACATACTGTGGTGACCACACTGGCTTTCAGGAGCTTTCAGGTAACACTTCAGCCCTCCTAGTGTTTTGTTCTAACACATGAGATGTGGGTGTTTACTGCAGGGGCAGTCCCTGTGCTGGCAGTGAGTGGTATGCAAGACAGAATGGGGGAGCAGGGAGCAAGTGGTGATGTATGGATGGGGCAACTTCAGGCAGCTTTCAGTGGGCTGGCAGCACAGAGAGAGCTCTGTGAATCCACACTGACCTGCTGCAGCCAAGCTAGAGGGAACATGAGAGAGGGAATGGTGGCAGATAGTGTATAGGAGTCAAAGGAAGTGAGTCATGGGTAAGAGCTTGGGGTGTAACCCTGTCACCACAGCCAGAGCTTTGTCATCACAGAGACAAGAAGGAATTGTTCCTTGAGTGAACAAGAGCTTTCTCTCTCTGCACCACTCTGCTCTTCAGACTGAGCACAGGTCCACTCTGTTTCTCCTTGCAGCTGCTCCTCTCTTACAGGCCCTTCGCTCCAGCTGATGTCAAACCCCTTCTAGCTGAAGGCAACCCCCAGCAAGCAGGGCCTTTCAGGAGAATACGCTATGGGTGGGATGGACATCGTGCTGCAGGGACAGACATGCTGCCTTGCCCTGCCAGCTGCAGCCCTGCATCCCACCTGGCCCAGGCTACGATCCCATAGGTGCAGTGGTGCCAGAGGTACGTACTCAGGGACGGTGTCCTGGAACCAGACCCAGAGCTCAGCGCCAGCAGGGGCCCCCAGGGGCGGCTGCCCCCAGCTCTGGGTACTCCAGAAGCCCTGGGTGAGGGCAAGGTGCAGCTCCCGCACGCCGTGTGCCGCCACCAGCTGCCCCAGAGCCTTCGGGAAGAGCCTGTAGTGAGAGACTACGGGGGTGTGAGTGCCGTGACGTCATCGCTGCGACACCGCGCCTCCGCCTGCTCACGTCATCCACCCCATGTAATCACGCAGGCCCGTTCCCGTGTCACCACACCCCGCAGCATCAGCACCAAACAGCCTCGTCTCCCCTATCAGCACGTGACGCGACACGACCCTCGACCCCCGTATGACGTCACCACAGCACGTGCAACGTCGCACGCTCTCCCACGTGACGTCACACCTGCATCTCCGACGTCACCGCACCGCCCTACCTGCCCCCTGCTGCAGGTCGGCGTCCCAGCGCGTGCGGAACTGGAAGACGGCGGCCACGTCCCCCACGGGCAGAGGCCGCAGCAGCAGCTCCTCCCGCAGCACGCCCCGCGTCGTCCCCTGCCCCAGCCCCGCTGCCAGCAGCAGCACCAGCCCCGCCGCCAGCATGGCCGCCCGCCCCGCCCACCTACTTCCGCTTCCGGTCCTGCCGCCCAATGGCGCCCGCTTCCGGTGTTGCTGTGGAGGTGCGGTCTAAGAGCCCTGTGGGTAGGTGGTCGTGCGTCTGGGCCGTGCTGTTCAGGCCGAGCCCATCTCTTTGTGTCTGGCCCGGGCAGGGCAGTGAGTTGCTGCCGGCTCCGGTAGCGACGGCATCCATGTAGCCCGCGTGGCAGCAGCCAGGGTTCTCTTCTGAGAGGTTTCCTTTGCTCCTGCCATGCATGGACTCTGCGAGGACTGTCCTCGAGGCCCAGTGCTGCCCTCCCGTCCCAGCCTGCCCACAGCTCCCTCTCCTCAGAATACCCCTCTGCTTTCCGTTCTCCATGTGATGTGCCTGTCCTGCAGGCAGCAGATTCGTTTGTGTATGAGCCCATCTGGCTGCACACTGCTCCCATCTGCTGATCTCGAGGAAGGCTGTGCTGGGACAGGGCTGTGATGAAGCTCCTCATACCCAGAGATGCAATGCCCTCCGTGCAGGGCTGCCTGCCTGCAGCATGGCAAGAACATTCCCCTGGGGAACAGCTGAGTACACAGTGTTCCCAGGTCCCTGTTGCTTATCTCCAGGCTTTTTCACTTGTGGGGTGACTGTGGCTCTGCTGACGCAGCTGGGGCAGTGACAGCACTTTCCTGGCCTGCATCTGCTGATAGAGGTAGTGGGCCTGCTTGTCCTGGCTCACAGGAAGCCAGTGAGGCAAACTGCAACAGGGCTCCAATGCAATGGCTCCGCCTGCGCTCCTCCAAAGCAGCCTCCAGCCAGGATGACACTCCTGTACTGTGCTGGAGGGGCAGCTGATACTATGTGTGCTGATGGACTCTGTCGGCCAGTTTGCATGGGAAATCATCCTGGTAGTTACAGGTCACTTAAGGTATCACATTAAGGTAGTTACAGGCAAACCTCTTAAGGTCAGCTGTGCCATGCTGTAGCCTCTGGCTGCTTGCCTCATGGATGCAGCACTGCATGGTGACCTGCCCATCTGCACATGACCTGCTTTGCAAAGCAAGCAGAGGTCTGTGCTGCCTGCTCCATGCATGCAGGACTTCACCCTGTGCTGGAGCTAGGGTGCGTAGCAGAACTGCATTAGTTTGTTCCCAAGTTGCACTCCCAGCACACGTGCTTTATAACTCTCTCCCTCCTGCAATCCCCACCTAACCTTCACCCCAGCGCTGTTTTCTCCCAGTAACACACACACACAGTGCTTGGTTAGATAGGAGCGTTATTTCTTTGTATGCCTTTGTTAAATGCTTGTCTGGATAGGGTGCTTGTCAGTGGGACAATGGGAGCTGGGATCCCAAGGGATGGTTTCTGGGAATGGTGGGGTTGTGGGATGCTGAGCATTTGAGGGGAATGAAGCAAGGGAATGTTAGCAGCAAAGCCTGAAGAGTTAATTTTAGGAGCCTACAGTACCCCTTTGCTTCTCCCTTGGATGCCAGGAGAACTTGCAGAGGGAGAGGAGAGGAAAACCATCTCTCGTCTCCTGCAAAGCAGCAGTCCAGGATGGGGTTTACTGAGTGCCAGCAGCTTTCCTTCCTCCAGGCTGACAGGTCCATCCAGAAGAGGCTGGGAGCAGGGCAGAGCTGGCTGCTAGCTTCTTGCTAGCTCTTTAGGACTGTCCTCCTGCAGGTCCTCCTCATCTGACTGCACCACGGGGGTCTCAGCCCCCTCCTCGCTGGTGTCCAGGCTGTTGGGATCCGTGGAAACAGAGGACGTGGAGGAAATGCGTGACTTGGTCTCAGCTGCACTGGGCACTTGCAGGGTGATCTCCTCTTGGCACTGGCTGGCATCTGCTCCTGGAGGAGAGAGAGGTAAGAGAAGGAAGAAAAAGGCTTCTGGAGGTTTCTTCCCCCCCAAAACTTCAAAGATAGCCCCCACACACACACGTTATTCCTCTGTAGGCTACATTTTCTCCTTCACCCCCCTTTGGGGTGCAGTGGGAGCTGTGTGGATGCTGTAGCAGCTCCCCATCTCACCCCCGTAGCTTGGCTCTGGACTGTGCCTTGCATTCCTTCCCCATTTTTGGTAGCAGAGCCTTCTCTGCCTTGTGTGAAGCACGGCTCAGAGCCATGCTGTGTGAGGCCGTCATCTGCAGTCACAGGATGTGCTGGGGAAATGTCTGGCTTGGCCTTGGTGACTCGCTGCAGTACATGTGCGTGGGGAGGAAGATGCTGGCATGCGGGGCTTTCCCTCTGGGACTTCTGCCCAGCTTTGCTGCTGGCTCATGGGGCTGTCTGTGCCTGGGCTCTCTTGTCCTCTGCAGTGCAATATATTTGCAGGGTCTGTACCTCTGGGCTGTAGAGGTGGATAGCGGCATGGACCAGCCCAGGGTGATGCCTTGTCAACCTCGTGGTTACCAGCACTAAGTGACTGTCTTTGTATGGAGGATGTGTGTATGCGCACATGTACACGGAGCACTGGGACAGGTCAAGGTGTCCAGGGCTGAAGAAGAAGCTGGTGGAGATGCTGGAGGCTGAAAGAGCTCCTGATCTGGATCACAAAGGGCTCAGTCTGCTCATACCTGTCAGGGGCCCAGAAGTGCTGCTCTCCTCTGTCCCACAGGCCAGAAATACATCCACGGTGTCCTGGTCTGACAGGTCCATCATGTCCATCTGCTCCAGCACGTCCACATTCACCTCCATGGAGGAAATGCTCCCCAAGGGGGCTGCAGACAGAGGTCAGCAAAAAGGTGAGTGGTAGTGTCAGGCTAAGGGCACCATGCAAGCCTGTCTGGCCCATGGGCTTCAGGAAGAACCCCAAAATGGGAGGCCAGCCTTGCAGTGGAGAACCAAATTGCACCTGCTGGTAAGAGGTCCACATTTGCTTAAAACATCCCCTGGAAAACCCTGCTGTCACTGCAATCCCTGCTCCAGCTCCAAACTGCTGTCTGGAGGAGCCGGTGACTATGAAGGCAGCCAGCCTGGGTACCCCAGTTCAGTGCCTTTGTTAAGTGGAGTGAGTAATCCACATGCACACCCACACGCAGCATGTGTGGCCCTGTCTCCGTGCAGGACATGCATGTCCCTGCCTGCCTCTAGACTGGGGACATCCTACCAATCTCTAACCTGTGCCAGCTCCCCAAAGCATGTCTAGCCCTGCTCCACTGCCCACAGCACTTACGTCTCCGATGCTCCAGCTGCAGGTGAGACACAGGGAAGAAGAAATCCACTTCATGCTGGAAAACCTCCTCAAAGAATTTCTGCCGCTCTCGTAGTTTCAACTGCTGCTGCTGCTGCATCTGCTCTGCATCCAGGCTGCGCTGCCCCGGCTCCATGTCTGGGGAGGAAGGTGAGGAGGGTCAGGCCAGGCAGGCTGACAAGCCCTTCTGCCTTTGCTTGCTCACTCACCACTGGGTAGGTGGTTCTCTCTGCTCTGCTTTACTGGTGCACATTGATCTGGTCGCTATGAATGGCTGTTATGTGCTGGAGTGGCGGTGGCACCAGCACTTGCTGTGCTAGAGCCTCAGCTCTCACTTCTGAGTGTTGGGAAGCTGGGAGCTCATATGCTGCTTTCACTGCTGCTGGAGTTAATTATCGTGGGGGGAAAGGGTGTTGATGTGAGATCAGTCACTTTAAGCACATGCTTAAAATTCATCTTTCTTGCTACGAATCATTGTGGTCGGTGAACACTAACATGCAAGGGAAACTCCCTAGGACAAGAATTGGCGTTAGTGCTCCAGGCTTCCTGGGCTGAGGAATGCATAAGGAATAAAAGGCATTAGCAGCCTTGTCACCCCTGCACACACGCTCACTCCCGCTGCCACCCCTGCTGCCACCACTGCCATAAATACAGCCGCACCCACGCTCGCAGGCTCCCCCACTCACATCCCCTACTTGCACAACCAGCTTGGCTTCTGCCTGCACAAACATTTTCATTCCTGTAATTCCTCCTGCAGTTCAGTGCCGGTGCCTGTGTCCCTGGCTCACAAGGGAGTGAAGAAGCCCTTGGGCAGTTGTTAAAGGAAAGCAGCAGGGAGTTGTTGCTGCATCCCAGGACCTGGTACTTCCCTTTTGGGTTGGGTACCCACAATGGCAAGGGCCCAAATGCCACAGATGAGCCACGGCCAGTGGCCCTGGCTGTTCCCAGGCTGGTGTTTGACCTCAGTTGCTCCAGATTTCCTCCCTGCAGCTCTTGGCCCAGCCAGCACAAGGAAAATGTGATTACTGGAGCAGGCGGTGCAGTAACCAAGGAAACCAAACAAACATCCCCTGCTCTGTCTCAGCACAGCCCAAACCCTCCACTCCTCGGGGTGGGGTGAAGGGAATCAAGCAGCAGGCAGCGCCCAGCATCCCATCCCTGTCTGGCAGCAGCAGGGGCAGCGGGTGGCTGTCAGCAATGCTCAGTGGCACAGGACCCAGACTGGAGGGAGGTGGTGGGCCTGGTGTGTTATTCTGGGGATAAATGTCACATCATGTCAGAACTCTTTTAGGGCTTCTGTGTCCTCTACACGCCATTCTATGGGGCATCCTTCAGCTGAACCATGTTCTGTGTGCAGCACAGAGCACTCAGGTCTGGTCATCACACACCTTCTGGAAGCAGCTGTGGTCCTCAGCAAGGCAGTGACTGGGACAGCAACCCTGGCTGCCTGAAGGGGCCTTTGCTGTGTCTGACCACCGGGCACCCACGCAGGTGTAGAGCCCAGGCTGATAGCTGTGATGGCAAAAGCAGGGTTCAAGTTAAGCTTTCATAGCTGCAGCCCAGTGCTGCTGCTTCATAGGACACAAGGGAGTTTTTTGCCTTGCCACCTGCAGTAGGGCTGAGCAAAGAGTAAGGAAGCAAAGAGTAAGGAAGAGACTGGCTGACCATGGCACTAATTACAGAGCTGATCCTACACAGCTGTTGGATCCGGCCCTGTTCTGTCTCTGCCAGGCCAAGCGCTGCCTGCCCAGCCCAGCTGTGCCCCATCTGTAGCAAATAGCCCGTGCATCCTGGGATGGGGGGAGGCTGTCGGGCTGCTGCAGAGGGCTGGGCTCAGGCCGTGCTGTTTTATATTCAGTTGGATGAGGCAGCCCCTTACCTGTCCACCTCATTGCCTTATTTCAGGCTCCCTATTTGGAGGTACGAACCAGCTCCCTGTGCAGCACCTTCCCTAATTTCAAGGTAAGATGGAGGGTTTCTAAATCTTCCCACAGTACAAATACAAGGTTAATGCCAGCAGGTGCTGCCTGTAGTGCCACAAGCTTGGCTGATCCTTGCTATTCACCTTCCCCCTGCCCATCTCTTCCCCATCACACGACTGATACATGGGATAAGGGCACAGTGGGCTCAGCCAGGACAGGTGCAGGTGGCAGCATTCCTGTGGCGCACAGGGAAGGCATGCTGAGGTTTCTCGCGTGGGAAGAATTAGCTGGACTTGGTTTTCTTATGAACTTGTTTTTGAGCTCTCGCTGGGGTGCTGAGCACGAGCACTGAGCTGCTATTATGTGCACAAGGCGGCAGCTGCGCGGCTCAGCCCTGCCTGACCCGTGACC
>PPHD01029505.1:0-10588 GCA_002909625.1 Bambusicola thoracicus
ATATGTAAAAATATATTTTATAGATACATAACTATGTACAAGCCGTTCTACATCTAAAGAAGAAAAAATAAGTACATGCTGCTTATCATTATTATTAACTTAAGGTAATAATTGATACCTAATAAACATACTCTAATTAATGACAAGACTTTGGTCTATGACTCATGCATGACCTTCTCATGTCACACACTCTACCTGAGATCACACAGTGCAGAAAACATGACTAGTTGATTGCCAGTTAACTGGGATTGAAAATGGTTTGAGTGAGATTTGCGGGACGTTATTACTCAATTGATTGGTAGCTGTTTCCAAAAGATCTTCTGCATAGTACAAGATGAAAATGGAGTTCTAGTTTTCCCACATTTTTAAAGACTTATGAGAAGAATCTAGGTAAGAAAGAATTTCTCATCAGTATGATCGAACTGTCATAAGGATGACATTCTGCAGAATCACCTGTGAGTCAATGCCCAGCATCCTGGCAGAAAGCATAAGTGAATCCATGAGTGAACTGTTTCTTTAGGAACCAGAGCTCTGTGCTAGCCCATGTTCTAGCAGCTCCTTACAACCCCACCTCACCCTTCCCTGCTCACAGACCCTATCTGACTTTGCCTTTCTTATGGCCTGGGGTCTTGCAGCATGGCTGGCTTTCTCTTCCAGGTCCTTCCACAGCTTTGCAACACATTGCGTATTCGCTGATCGCCTGTGGCAATTTTAAATCGCAGTGTGCAAAGTTACTCACTGACACACTATAGATCATTTGAGAAAGAACAGTACACCGTTGTTTTGGGAAACTGCCATTGAATCTCAGCAGGAACGGCTTCTGATGGCAATACAGTAGTTTTAAAAGCAGTTTTTTTTATTATAACAAATGATCTCAGACAGGTTCAAGTGCTGATCTTCAATGAGAACACAAAGCAATTACTTTGTACTTATGTTTCATGTTAAGAGCCGTGCAATGAAGACATGAGCCCTTCAGCACAAGCAATGAACTGTCATAACATTGGCTTTCTAGCTTCGTGTTCCAGCAATTAACTTCAAGCAACTGTATTCATTACATGTTGAAATACTGAACATTTTTCTGTTAAAGCAGATGCTCTTGGGAAATACCATGGACTGACTGAAGGTGCTGGGACAGCAACAGAAGTGAGAACTTTGATGTTTGGAGCTCACCCGTTAGTGCCATGTTACATGGCCATGTCTTTCACATGGGCCTCTAGGTGGCCTTGTGCTGACTTCAGGCATTGCATGTCATCCAGAGTAGCTGACCTGTTAGCATTTTAGGATAAACTCTGGGGATGCTTTAGTATGATTTTTATGTAAATTCATGTTCATGCGAGCTTGTTGCTGCTCACTGATGATTTTCTTATTTTACCGTGACATGACAGGTACTAGTTGATCCAGAACGTAAATGAGATTACGAAGAACAAGCAGGTGAGGCCAGGAATGCTGCCTTCTGCCCCTCCCATCCCCCATGTACGTCTGCAGAATACCTTCTCCAGTGCTCCAGAGGAATACCAGCTCCACCAGAATGGAAACAGAAACACAGAAGGAAACAGAAACGTTTGGAGTCTAAATCATAGGTGTCCAACCTTTCGGCTTACCTGGGCCACACTGAGTGAAGAGGAATTGTCTTGGGCCACATATAAAATATATGATATAGCTTATGTCTATAACTAACAAAGCTCCTTTTATTTTTTAGGGATTTTATTAAAACATTAAAAAAGAGAAAGTAACATAACCATAAAACTAGTGGGATATTTAACCTTGTTTTTGTGAAACTAATGCATCAGGCAGGTTTGATGGCAGTGGTTGCAATTCACTGTGATTTCCCAAGGTGTTAGGCAGAAATTTTGGATGAAATTGTACTCTTTCTGGGCTTCATTCTGGAAAATAATTGTTCACAAATGTATGCACTGCCAAAAAGCAGTGACACGAATAAGGGGTAATGTGAAGTGAGGGGTAGGATAGGGGTTTTAAAATCTAGTAAAGAGACATAATTGGATTTTTGAGTTGTATCTGATTTCAACTCAATACATTCCATTTGAAAATTCACAATGATGTATTTGTGTCGACTGAAAATGGAACTGCAAATATACCAAATAACTGATGATTTTTTTTGCAATCGACACCAGTTCTCAAATTCCTGTAGCAGAATGGAAAGCAGGGTTGCACATTTTTCTCTGTTCACAGGACTGTGTTTAGCCAGTGCATCAAAATGCACATTATTTGCCATATTTTGAGTTAGCACTGCACTCTGCCCTCCCTGTGCGGGGGGCGGCCACAGGGCGTGCTGAGCCAGGCCACGTGGCCCATAGGCTGTGGGTTGGACACGTCTGGTCTAAATGGGTCAGATAGCTGATTTTTACAAGTTTCAGTTGAGCTTAAGCAGTTTGTCTAATTATGTATCAACCCACAAGCAGCACCTTCTTCCTCAGCGATCAGGGCAGTATCTCACAGATGTGGGGTGAGGAGAGACAGAGGCAGCCTCCGTGCTGTGGTGGTGTGTTAGCTCTGGATGTGGGCAAGGGTCCTCCCAAAGGAGAACCTTTTGGCATCAGGCTGGAGCAAAAGTCAACCCTGACTCCTTCCTCCGTATGATGGAAAAATCAGATTATCATCTTATGGCAACAAGCCTCGGGGCTTGGGGTTCTCACCCTCATTTTCTGCATGGCTTAGGATACTTTGCAGTGTGGTCTTAGTCGCCTTGTCTATAAAATGAGAGCACCACTGCCTCTGGGCAGGGTGCATGCCTTCATGCAGGAATGCAAATCACACTCCCAAAACAATTTGATGCTCATCAGTGAATGCTTAAATATGAGGCCTTCAAAATAAAGGCCTTTGTTTTATAGAGAATTGTTCCAGTAAATGACAGATTAAATATGTGGCCCACTTAACAACAATTTTGTATGGTATCTGCACAAAAACTTATATATAAAAAAATTACTATTAAGTATATATAACTATAAATTCAAAGCAATATGCTTGGACAAATGCCTATTGCCTTCTGAACCTGGAGAAGGAATGAAAACCTTTTTAATTTTTCAGATGAAACTCTAGGTGTCACTGTTAGAAAACAAGACTCGTGTTGGTCCCAGTTTACTTTGACTCTTCAGTTAACGGAGAAAGTGTTTAGATGAAGTCATTTCCTTGTATGTAAAGCTGAGATAGATCTATAGAAGATTTTTTTTTTAATATTCCACTGCCACAATCTTAAAATTGAAATAAAAAATGTGGAGGAAGAAGGATGGGCATCTAATCAAAGATTTAAGTTTGTAAATCAGATATGAATTTCCTACAGACTTCTTAAGAGAGCATCATATGTCACTTCATTAAGGCACCATTCCTGTGTGGCAAACAGAAAAAGTACCTATTAATTAATTGCATAAGTTACTTTTTCTTTGCTTTGTGTATGGAAATCCTCAGTGGGAAATTAATGTATGTATAGTGTTAATTGTCGAGGTTGTGTAGCATGGCTTGTGCAATACACTGTTTTGGTTTTTCGGGAGTAGCGACTGTTATTACGGGGAAAAATGGTGTTTTGTGAGTGCTATGAAATGAAAATGAAAAACGTGGCTGTGCATTAAAACTTTCAGTAGCTTGTAACTTCTTGAAAAACACGGATCTAGCGGAAAGTGGCAGCTGTATCTGCACTTTTGATGTTATGCAAATAACAGCAACAGTCAGCAAAGACAACTTCTATCACATATAAGACCAGTTACAAATTTACCCTGCTTTCCTAGATTTAATTCTCTGAAGTGAGAAATCTCAGACCAAAGACCATTTGTTAATGAGTAATTTCTGCTGTAGCCAGAACCATATACAGCATGTTCCTTATCCCAGCTGGAGCCCTGAGGTGGTATTGTAAAGTAGTCCTCAGCACACATTGTGGTGGCTTCCTTCAGAGTGCACTGGAAGGAATGTAACTGTTCCTGAAACACAGAACAAGGATGGACTTTGGACAGTGATGCAACTCGTGTCAAATTTGGCCATTTGATCACTGTTTCTCTAGGCCCACAACATACAACATCCATAGTAGCCTCCTCATGGCAAAGACATGTGGCCCACAGAGAAATGCGTGCAGTCGTGCTCTAGCAGTTAGCAAGATGCTTCCCAAAACAGCCTGCAGCAGACCCTGAGCCCAGATATAGCTCATGTCAGCTTCCCCACCAACACCTACACAGCACTGGGTGGGGGAGAGCTGAGAAGGGGGAGGATCTCTGCACAGGCAGAACTGTTACTGGAAGGGAAAGGTTACGCTAGTGCTCGCGCAGCACATCTGTGGTCACTTCACAATGTTCCCCAATCTCTACCCAAGCTTCTTTTTATTGTAAATAGCGACTGCCACTGTGGTATTCACTTGTGAAAACCAACAGGAGCTGGAGGGTTTCCATGCACATGTTTAGAGAACAGTCTCACCTTAGTTCAGATTTCACTTTAGTTTAGAGTTCACTTTAAAATCAATACTTTGTTCAGTATTTCTATTCTATTGGCTCCACTGGAAGAGAGATTAGGAAATACAAAGGCAAGCAGTAGGTGTATAAGAAGTGTTGCTAGATGGAAAAGGAATGCAATGGAAATATAAAACCACTTACTGAAGTTGGAGCCAATTGTGGAATAAAAATGCTAGCAACATATGTCAGGAGTAAGTTTGAATGCTAAGTTGCAAAACATTCTGGATAATGATTTTTCAATCTTGTGGATGGGATTGCAGCTCTGAAGGGCATCAGTTAACATAATGTCACTGGGTAATTCAGGTTGGTTGGGCCCCCCAGAGGCCCCTGGTTCAACCTCCTGCTCGTAGCATGGTCAGTCAGGGTGTTGGATCAGGCTGCCTGGGGCATTAGACAGTTGAGCCTCAAAAACTCTGATAGAAGCTGTAGAAATCTGACTTCAATATTTCTGACATTTCCAGACAGGCTAAAATATTACAGAGCTGGATGCTGTGTGAGCATGAGCTGTGAGGCTACGCTGCCACAGGGATGTTCTTCTGTCACCGAACTATGTGTGTCACACAGGAACCATTTCTGGTGACCCCTCAACCAGGATGTCCATTCTTGTAGCACAGGTTAGACACTATCAAAAGTGCCTCAACCTCACCTATAACTGGAGCTGATAGTCACTGATGCAGACATGACCACCAGCCCACTCCTGTCTGCATTCAGCACTGCTCCTTCCTGTGCCTCTCCTCCTCACCCCAGCTCTTTTATCTCATTTTAGAGATACAGAGTCTCATTAAGCTATGAAAATTTCAGAATTGCAGAATTGTAGGGATTGGAAGGGACCTTGAGAGATCATCGAGTCCAACCTCCCTGCAAAGCAGGTCCCCTACAGCTGACTTCACAGGTAGGCATCCAGGAGGGTCTTGATTATCTCAAGAGAAGAAGAATCCACAGCATCCCTGGGCAGCCTGTTCCAGTGCTCCGTCACGCTTACGGTGAAGAAATTCCTTTGCATATTGGTATGGAACTTCCTGTGCTAAAGTTCATGGCCATTTCCCCTTGTCCTGTCCCCACAGACCTCTGAAAAGAGGTTGGCCATGTCCCTTTGAATCCCAGACTCAATATACTTATAAACATTATTAAGACCACCTCTCAGTCTTCTTTTCTTAAGGCTGAACAGGCCCAGGTTACTCACCCTTTCCTCATAAGAGGTGCTCCAGGCTCTTTCTCATCTTTGTGGCCTTCTACTGGACTCCTTCCAGGAGATCCCTGTCATTTTTATACTGGGGAGCCAAGAACTAGATACAGTACTCCAGCTGAGGTCTGACCAGGGTAGAGTAGAGGAGGAGGATCACCTCCCTTTACCTACTGGCCACACTCCCTTTAATGCACCCCAGGGTTCCTACTGGCCTTCTTGGCCACCAGGGCACACTGCTGGCTCATGGCCAACCTGTAGTCCACCAGGACCCCCAGGTCCTTCTCTGCAGATCTCTTTAGCAGATCATGTCCCAGCCTGTACTGATACTTGCAGATATTTCTTCCCAGGCACTAGACTCTATGCTTGCTTTTGTTACACCTCAGACATTTACTGCTTTTATTAAACCTCAGATCTGAATTTAACATGTCTTATTGGGAGAAGATATACAGAGGGAGAGGCCACCAGAGGAAGATGGCATTGAAGTGCCATTATAGCATCATTAAAGTTGGAAAAGACCGCTAATATCCAACCATCAACCCATCACCACCATGCCTACTAACCATGTCAGTGCCACATATCCATATTTCTTGAACTCCTCCAGGGACTGTGACTCCACCACCTCCCTAGCCAGCCTCACCACTGTTTCTGAGAAGAAGATTTTCCTAATATCCAACCAGAACCTCCCCTGGTACAACTTAAGGCCACCGCCTCTAATCTGATCATTGTTACCTGGAAGAAGAGGCTAACTCATCTTGCCACAACCTCCTTTCAGGTCATTGTAGAGAGTGATAACGTCTCCCCTGAGCCTCCTCTTCTTCAGACTGAAGAATTCCAGTTCCCTCAGCTGTTCCCCATATGACTTGTACTCCAGAGCCTCAATGTCTTTCACGTAGTGAGGAGCCCAAAACTGAACACAGTACTCGAGGTATGGCCTCACCACAGCTGAGTACAGGGGGACAATCACCTCCTTGGCCCTGCTGACTATAGTGTTTCTCATACAGGCCCGGATGCCATTGGCCTTCTTGGCCACCTAGGCACATTGCTCACTCATGGTTAACTGTCTGGTGTCTAATATACCCAGATTCTTTTCCTTGCAGCTTTCCAGCCGTTCTGCCCATAGCCTATACCACTGCATGGGATTGCTGTGACCAAAGTGCAGGACCTGGCACTTGGTCTTCTTCTTCAAGCTCATATGATTGACACAACTCATTTATTCAGTGGGTCCTGATCACTCTAGGGCCTTCCTATCCTCGGGCAGATTGACATTTCCTCCCAGCTTGGTGTCACTTGCAGACTGAGGGTGCACTCAGTCTCCTTGCCCAGATCATCAATAAAGATATTAAACAGGATGGGACCCAGTACTGACCCCTGGGGAGCATCACTTGTGATTGGTAACCAGCTGGATTTAATTCTGTTCACCACCACTCTCTGAGCATGACCATCTATCCAGTTTTTTACCCATCTTCTGATTTACCTGAACGGTAAGAACCTGAATGGTATAGAAATTTCACCTGGAGCTTACTCAACAAACAGCTGAGATCTGGTGCGTTAGTGGTGGCTGGGTACATGAAACTTTATTTCCTTCCAAAGGTTATGCAGATTGGTTTTTGCTTTTCTATCAGCCTTCTAGTCAATTATTGCAATTTTTTATCTCTAAGGCCTCTGAGACCTTCAGACACGTGATTTAATGCCTTGGTTTTAGCCTATTAGTACATATCTCTTGTTATCATTAACTGATTGATACTTTTCCTTCCACTTTCCCCCCACACTTCTTGTTTTAAGTCATTTTGGTGCTTATGGTGCAGTCATGCTTTCCACTGAATTGACGACAAGGAAACAATGTCCTTGGAGAAGCAAAGGTGCAGCGCAGTTTTGTTTGTTTGCTCGTTTCTGCTGATGGTTTGGTCTTAGGTTGTTACAGGGGGTTGATCATCATAGCTCAATAGCCCACACATATTGTTAATCAAGCATCATCAATTCTTTCTGCTTTTTCCCTCTCTGCAAGAAAGAAGAAATGGTATGTGCCAGCCCAGCCTGTTGCCCATAGCCACGAGCAAAGAATCCACTGACGTCTCCTAGATAAACTTGGTCATGCCATCTTAGATGTTTTCTCCATTTCTGTACAGCAATCAGGGAATAACAGTAGCACTTTCCAAGCGATGAAGAGAGCTCAGCGAAACAAACCACAGGCGTGGTAAATTAGTCACTTGATAAAGCATTTACACTCGAGCCTCCTATATGTGAGGAAAAAAAATTTGTGAATGAGAAACCACACGCTGTCAGTGGAAAAGGCAGCCTGTTTTTCTACCCGCAGCAGAGGAAAGAGCACTTCACGTAAAACTCAGCATGATGGCTGGCAGATGTGAACTCCAAGCCAGCGGACGACCGCAGTGGTGGCTGGAGAAGGGCAGCCCACGTCAGCGTTAAATCGAGAGTTTCTTGGGCAGGTACCCAGCCTCACCCCTGCTGTTGCAAGGTTCTCAGCGTGAGGAGAGAACTTCAGCATGGAAGATGATGGGTCATTACCCCGCTTCTCAATTTCAAGCTATTTCTGGCCATCTGGGGCTCCTTTTCTGTAACTACTGAAATAGAAGAGGGTTTCTTGTTCCATGAAATATGTGGGGATTTTAGAAAAAATTCTCATTTCACTTGAATGAGCAAAGCCAAGGTTGTTCAAAGTTTGGATTGTAAATGGTTACAAAGAGGGGGCTGCAAATTATGTCAGCAGCTTGGCATCTCTGAGACCTACAGCCTGCATTTGCATTCCCTGTAGTCGCAAAAAGCCCTGCTGACTCTAGATGATGACTGCGGAGAATATCTCAGTGATGTGAATTGTGCTCAGCTAATAGGTACACTCAGTGCAATCTACTTTCAGGCCATGAAAAACAAGATACTGCTACATATCCCTTTATAGAGTGGAAAACAAAGTGAATCTTTGGAGGTTTAAAAGGTGGAAGGGAGGAGGACATACTGATTTTCTGGGACCTGCAATCTGATAAAGACAATTTCCCAGATCAGTGACAGTAAAAATACTTCAAAACTGTTACAAACTGTCTGTGTGGTACAATGGCAAAAACTGCATTCAGGTGCCTCAATGAGTGAGGACAACTAAGAGGATGCAGAAAGATGTTGGTTCTAACTTCTGCATGTGGCTTCACTATTGATTTTTCTGTCTGAACCAAATTTTCATTTCTTTGAAATACTGAAATATTGCGAAGGACCTGAAGAGTAGCTATAAGTAAATGTGCACTTGGTTAAAAACACAACATTAAAGACATAAATTCAATCTTGTCCATGGAAGGGAAAATAAAAATCAGCTAGACTGCAGTTCATCTGTGTAAGTGACCTTATAAGAAACAACAGAATTCTCCAGAAGAAAACACAAGAAAGATCTACTTATTTCACTAAAATTGGGAAATCCATTTTGCCTGGAACTGGCAATATGACAGCTGCTTACCATACAACCTGGTGTAAATTATCACTTTTAAGACTGTAACAGGAAACTGTTTTTAATAAACTTTATCCATGAGACACTGAGCTCAAGCTTGGAAGAAGTTGTTTTGAAGCATGCAGAGAAGACACTTGAGAAGTTTTATAGCTATGAATCCTTCCCTGTTCTTTTAGGATTCTGCGAAGACTGCTCCAGAATTTCATGCTTGGAATGCCAGAAATCTCCCACTTCTGGTCTAAATTTGCTCATGGACAGCTTATAGCTACTAGTATTTCTCTAGTATCAATTTATTCTTTTATCTTATATGACTTAGTGAATTCACTATTTTCCTACTCTAAGATAGTTAGATAACAATTATGTCTTCTCTCAGCATTTGCTTTTCTGTATCTAAACAAGGCAAGCTTTTCTAGGCTTGGATAATACAGAGGATGACTACTTGTTTTCTGGACCATTTCTACTTCTAAGTTTTCAGTGTAGGAAAAATTCACAACTGTACATTGGCATTATTCTCTTCTTCCTTCTCCTGTACCATACTTTGTACAATTAACTCTCACAGCATCTATGTCCATCACAGCATTCCCTTGATTGTTCCTGTGATGTTCTCCTCCTTCATTCTCCTGCAGAAGCTGGCAGTCCATGGCTTGGACAGGTACACTCTTGGCTGGATAAGGAACTGTCTGGAGGGCTGGACTCAGAGAGTGGTAGTGAATGGACTTAAATCCAGCTGGTGACCTGTCATGAGTGGTGTTCCCCAGGGGTCGGTGCTGGGGCCCGTCCTGTTTAATATCTTTATTGATGACCTGGATGAGAGCATCGAGTGCACCCTCAATAAGTTTGCAGATGACACCAAGCTGGCTGGAAGTGTTGATCTGCCTGAGGGTCGCGAGGCCCTACAGAGGGATCTGGATAGGCTGGATAGCTGGGCTGAAGCCAATGGGATGGGATTCAGGAAGACCAAATGCCGGGTCCTGCACTTTGGCCACAGTAACCCCAGGCAACTCTACAGGCTTGGGGCAGAGAGACTGGAAGACTGTGTAGAGGAAATGGAAGACTGTGTAGAGGAAATGGGTGTTGATTGATGCTAGACTGAACATGAGCCGACAGTGTGCCCAGGTGGCCAAGAAGGCCAATGGCATCCTGGCTTGTATCAGAAATAGTGTGGCCAGCAGGAACAGGGAAGTAATTGTCCACTGGTGAGGCTGCATCTCGAGTACTGTGTCCAGTTTTGGACCCCTCGCTGCAAGAAAGACATGGAGGCTCTGGAGCGTGTCCAGAGAAGGGCAACAAAGCTGGTGAGGGGTCTGGAGCACAGGCCTTATGAGGAGCAGCTAAAGGAGCTGGGATTGGTCAGTCTAGAGAAGAGAAGGCTCAGGGAAGACCTTATTGCTCTCTATAACTCCCTGAAGGGAAGTTGTAGTGAGCTGGGAGTCGGCCTCTTCTCTCATGTGACTAGTGATAGAACTAGAGGGAATGGCTTCAAGCTGCACCAGGGAAGGTTCA
>PPHD01029506.1:0-10588 GCA_002909625.1 Bambusicola thoracicus
TGCTGTTAATGTTTTGTTGTTGCTAAAAAGACTTCACATGGCAGTTTTCCTGAGAGAAGAAAGCTACTTACACTGTTTGTGCTGCATCTCAGTGCCCACCTGGAAAGCCACTGATATACTACATAATTGGAATGCTTTCTTTTTGCTCATATAAAGTGCAGACATATTCTAGGAGCAATAATTTGTTAGTTAAGGACAAAGCAAACTGCCTGCAATTCTACTAGTTACAGGCAGTAGCAATTTACGCTCTGATTCTGAATTATATATACAGAAAGTTTATGTAGTGCACTCCCAAACCCTGCATGGCCTAAGGCTCAACTTTGTACAGCATCAGCATTAGTCTGTACTGGCTGTGTGCCCAAGTGGGCTGACTGATCCTTGAACTGGGATGGTGCAGTGGAGACTCAAACTTTACGTAAAAGGACATTTGCATCTGTGCAATGCAAACGCTCAGGGCAGTGTACGTTCTTTGTATGTGCAAGGATTTCAGAGGTACTTGGAGAACAGCTGCCTCTGCAAGATCCAGTCCTGCAGCAGTACTTGGTGCTGTTATTTCCTCAGTACCCCCGGCTGAATTTGGGATTTATTTTCCTAGTGCACAGGAATACGTGTGTGTGCACCCACTTTGTGCTCAGCTGAAACCCTGTCAGCAGAGGAATGAATGCTTTGCAGTCATTACAATGAGTGGCTGTGTGGTTACATTGGGTTGGTAATAATTGTCTGCTTTTATGTGGTAATCACAACGTGATCGTAACGTTGGGGGTAACATCATCATCATATTACCTTAAAATGGTGAGGTTAAATGAAGTCTGCATTACTTTACTGTGTAGGTAAGCAGTTTATTCATATGAGTGGTACTGTGAGGGAATGTATTTGGGATTTTACAGCTGAGCAGTCATGAGAGATGTGCAGGAGCACTCACTCATGACGACCATTAGCAACAGCTTAAGGAACACTGTGACTGCATGTGCTTAAGTAGACACACAGGACGGAAGCCTTCATTTCTAGTGAGTCAAATGCTGCGTGGAATCTGTGCACTTTTCTGTCAGTCCAACAAGGCCAAGAGGAGGGAAGGACTTCATTGCGGAGCAGAAGGAAATCAATTTAAAGTCACTAAGAAAGTCTCAGGGCATTGAATCCAGACTGTTTTTGCAGTTCTGATCAGAGGACCCATCCTTATCTCAGGACTTTGAGATGCCTTGTCCCCGGGGTTCCTACTGAAGGTGCCTGGAAGCCAGCAGAACCCCACTGACCCTCGGTGGGGGCAGGAGGCACCAGTCCCTTGCAGCTGTACAGCCCAAGGAGCTGCACGTTCACCAAATATATGTTTTACACTGTGTGCCAACATATATGCATGGTGGTTACTAACCACATGCAGTAGTGAATTAATTGTGTTGTCTGTTCAAGCAAAAACAGCACTTGAATGGAAATGGAGACTCCAGTTTTGCTCTTGCCACAGTCCATGGAGTACATAATGTGGGAGGCTGCAGCATTCCTGGGCCCAGCTGGGAGGCACACATGGGCACTGGTGCTGCTCAGCTGGGCACCAAAGTGCACTGATGGATAAACCTGGCAAAATAAGGTCTCCTGCTTACTCCCATGCTAGGCAAAGCAAGGAGTAAAAGAAAAGCCGATTTTCATTGCCCTTCCCAGCACAAGAGATGAGCTGTATCTGATAAATCCTTCTCCCAGAATGAGCCCTGGGTGACACTGGAGGGATGTGGTGTGCTCCCATTATGAATGAACCCAGGGCATTGCAGGAGGAGTGCTGAATGAGGTGAAACTGGGAAAAAAGGGAGGATTTAGTAGCTGGAAGACTGCATGCCTCCTGCCAGCATTTCTGCCATCATCCTCATTCTCATGCAGGGGAGCCCCACACAGAAACTATTTTCTAGGAAAAATTAATTGTTGATGCAAATCAGTGAAGCCCGTTGATGAGATTAAAGTCAATCCATGGACACAAAGGGTGGACTATGACTTAGAGCTCAGGAGGAGCTTTGAAATATATATACCATTGCACATCAAGTTCAACAACATTTGAACACTTACATCTGCATTTATGAAGCTTCTTTGCTAAAACTGGTAAATCGTGTAATAAATAAAGCAGAGTATTTCACCTGCTGTGTGTGAAATGCAATGGGAAAGGTATTGGCTCCAGCGCTGCCTTCAGAATGAAGTGGGAGGATGACACATAAATGTCCTTGGTGAACAAAGTACTTTCGTTTATCAAAGGATTACTGCGGTCAAAACGATCCCATTCTGCACAGCAGGGCACAGCACTGCTCTGGAGAACTTCAGCCTTTGTGGAGGGGAAAAAAGACCTAAAATGGGAAGCTGCCCTCAGTCTGACACAGCCCACCTGTGGCACCATCTTAGAGAACAGGTTGTATCACTCATGGCAGTCTGCTTGTAATCACTGTTATCTGAAGGCCTTTTAAAGTACAGTATTTCAAAATCCTGGGAAAAGCAAATGATGTGTTTAAATGTGATTCCTTTTCTCAAATTATATCTTAAGGATAATTTATTTAGGCTTGCTGAGTTGATTCCAAACTATTAAAGACTTTTTTCTCTTGACCTGAAAGTTCCCAGTGTTAGGATTTAAGTCAGTACCGTCGGAATTGTTGCTCCCTGCTTTGCTGTCATGTGCTCATTCTGCAATGGCTGCAGCAACTTTATAATAAAGGAATAGGAAATTCTGCTTGTTTCCTGTGAGAAGAGGATCACTGGGTCTTTTTCAGCTAACAGGAGTTAACAGCCAGCAATTACATGTTGACATTAGGTAAACAAATATGTCATCGTTAATTACATAAGAAGTGATCTAATGAACTTGTGGACTCGGAAAAAATGCCGTTTTTTGCAACAGCTCATTTGTTGAACCCATTATTTGTCTTTTGAATCGGGGCAGCACTGCTTATAACCTCACTCGGTATTAAAATACTGCTTTGTGAGAAAAGGTCTTTCAGCATTTCTTGGTCTCCAGGCCAAAGGCAAGGAGTGCACTGGAGCTGCTCCATAGGCACAGCTGTGTGTGCAGCACAACCGCAGAGACCTTTCTGCACAGAAACAAGAAGCTGTTGGAAAATGAGATTGGTATCACACAAAGCATTACTGCTCGCTCCCATCTCTTCTACCGTTCCTCTTAGGTTCCTTTTATCTCTGTTAAGCTTCTTACCATGCCAATGTCTTTCAGGTTTGCAATTATGAGTATTTAAAAATATCCAGACTGTAGTGTCTGATATCCAGTTGAAAATAATAGCTTCTTATTTGAAAAATGGAAAGCAGACAGTGATTTATATAGAGAAATATGTTGTTTGCTGATGGGAATGACAGGTTTGTTTCTGTTCATTGCAGTCTGCTCTTTTCCTGTTTGTCACCTGATAAACTTTATGTTACATCTTAGCTCTGTAAACATTGCTTTTTCTACAGTGTAAAACATCAGAAATGTGCTTTCATTCAGAAGAACACAAAACTGAAAGGAGAGTCATGTTTGCTGGTGCAGCTGGGTGGTACCAAACCCCATCGCTCAGCCTGGCTGCTCTCATGCTCTGTGAAGGCTCAGGTGCTTTAATGTTGGGGAATTTTCTTTAGACCTTTAGAAGAAGCTGTAATAATACTCTTCTTGCAAGGTTTGCTGCTCTGTGGAGTGAGCACCCTGCTATAAGCATTCAGACACAGAGAATAAGGTTGGGTTTGAGAAGCGATGGGCACATTGCACACCTACTGCATTTTGGGCGCTTATCAACCCCACATAAACGCAGGGAGAAGCAAAGAGGAGCTGGTCATAAAATCACAGTGATTGTGTGGACTTGCTAGAGCTGCATTAGTGCTAAATGAGTAGGAGGTACAAGTCGGAATAACAGTTCTTTGGATTCTTCCTTTTCACAAGGATTTAAATATCAGCTTCTGCCCAGACTTCAAAGCACGGAGGAGGTTTCTTCTATGACTTTAATTTGTTTAAATCCAGATCAGAAAGCAAAAAGAGATCTCATAGGAGGATCCTGTGTTAAAAACGATGTAGTTTTAGATTTCTGCAGAGAGAATCAATAGACAGGATACCAGTCAAGTTACAAATACTTCATTTAAATTATTTATTCTGACAAAATAGATCCAATTTCTTTTGACGTTGCAGACTACTTTTTCCCAAAAGCATTGGCTTCATTGAAATCATGGGCATCCGTTTGAAAATTCTTCATTAATTAGCATGACCTGCTTAAGCCTTGGCTGAAAAATTCAGTATCATATAACAAATGCCCCATACGTGGCCTTGGGATTTGATCCTACAGTTGCTGTTGGGTCTGTATTGAATTCACAGGAAAGGAAAGCAGATATTGGTCCTTCCTTGGCAATTGTAATGAATGTGCTCAATTAAATTGTGAGACATCCTCCCCAGTTCATGCAGATAGTATTTAGCACGTTGATGTCACACAAAGTCCTTAAAGATTGTCTATGGAAGACACGTGAGCACTCTCAACTCATGTTGTAGAAATGCAGAAAGGCTCTTCAGCTATTTCAGTGCAGGACAGCCATGCCACGGTATGCATTTACATCTCCTCAGGAATCCTATTATTTTCTGTAATTGAGACTGTATCTGAAATAGTTTGGGTGGAACAAAATAGTTGGAAAAGCAGTACCAGATACAAGGAAGAGAACGCAACGCTGGCTTTGGGTCATGTAATAATATATCATTAGCTATCCTAAATGACATAAATGAGAGAATAAAAATGCTATGTCCCTGTAATATTTGAATAAAAAATAGCAGTTTTTCAGAAGCTTCTGTACCTTAAGGCAAATTAGCTTTCAGTGTTCTCCTTGGATTTTATATTATTTTTTTCCCCACTACGTGACTTAATAAAAACAAGGTGTACATGCCACCTAGTAGTACAGTTCCAATATGCCTTTCTGTCAAATAAATGAATACCTCTTAAGATCCCCATCATGTATCTTAATGAGCAGCATCTTCCCTGCAAATGACACACAGGTGTACAAGCAAACTGGGAGATCCTAACCAAGCCAGGCAAGCAGCTGGCAGTCAGAGGTACAGTCAAAGCTTAGCAAAGAGCTGAGGCTTGAGAAACAGGGAGGTGAAATTAATTCTTAAGCTGCTATGATGCTTAATAAATGTTTAATTAGTGAGCACACCGTCTCAGGAAGACTTTTCAAAGAGCCTTTGTAAGCTGTGGCTTTAGACAGGACGTGGGTCTAAGCAGGACAGCCAGAAAATGATCTGTGCATCTGGGAAAATCACTGGCAAGAAGAAACGGATGATATTTCCCAGTAATACCAACAGAAGAATGCAACAGAGATTCCAGTAATTTTCTGCGTTTGGTTTTTGCTGATCATTCTCCAAATGGCTCCCAAAAGGGAGTCAGTTAATTTAATATTGAGAGAGGTATAAATGGGTGAGTGGTGGAGGAACTGCTTATTTCTGCAATTACCACAGTGACAGAAATTTACCAGAGGAACTCAAACTCTCGCAGCAGCACACTGACTCACTGAAACCTCCTCCTTTCTGAAGCACATTACAGAAATACGTGTTTCAGAAAAGCTGAAACTTTTCTATTTATCCTCGTTGTGCTCTCTAAGGCACTGTTTGTGACTTTGAATAACCAGAATGATACAGATGAAACAAGGACTTTTTTACCACATATTCTGCAGTGACACCAGTTTTTCTACTCCTGAAGCTTTCAGTAGAATGGAGCTCCTAAATTGCACCAAGTTCTGTGTTTGTGATCGTATGCTCACCTTTCCTTGTTTCCCTTCAATTCCATTGCACTTAAAGCTCCACTGGTTTCTGATTTTAATCTTTCTCTGCTTTTTTTTCTTCTTTAAGATACCACTACAGATATTTCATGCTTCTCATGGGTCCTCAGAATCTGTGCAGTTAGGAGATGGCAAATAGCACAGGATGAATAAGATGTGGAATCTAGATTATTGTTGCACCAGTCCATGACTTCAGGTTGTCAGCTCTTCCTATTCCCCTGCTTCATATAAGGAAGGTCTGGTGAACTGCACTGAAGTTAGTGGTGAGTTCAGTGGGTTTTTGGTCTGGCCACAGTACAGTCAAGTGGATGCAGGTGAGGAATCTTCAGAAGTCAGTAAATGTCACTAAGGGCCTTTTCTTCTTATTTATGTGACAGTTATATAGATGGTCCCCCTGAGTGTATGGAAACAAAATCAATGGCAAACTTCAATCCACACAATCACTTCTTATGTGAGACACAGCATTGGCTATTACCTCACAGGTCAGTCAATAACCTATTATCTCACGAGCTAAGAAATAAATACTGCCTTGAGCCAGTATTAATTAGAATGGCCAGGGAGGTATAGACCAGAAGATAGGTGATGCTGTTGTTTCGGATTATTTGAAACACAGATAGATGACAAACTGATAGGATTTGGTTTGTTGTTTATTTTTGCTGGATTGTTTGGTTTTTGGAGTCGGGGCCACAGGGCTTTTTTTTTGGCTATGATTCATCACTCTACTTTTCAAAAGATAAAAATTTTGACAGTACAGAATTAGTTACCTTCCTTGGCTCTTAAAGCAAAGAGGTCTATGATTCCTTTACAAAAGCAAGGGAAATACATCTTTCTGATAATACTGTTTTAGGGGGCAGATCCAGGAGTAGATTTTCAAGAGATATAAGGATTGTTTTCCTCTTTTAAGACTAGTGAAAATCACTGACAACTGAGGGCTGCCCTTTGTTTAAATAGGCCACCCTTTAATGCCTATCAAGTCTTGCTAGGGTCACTTCTTCAGTAACATAAAGAATTAGGAAATGGTTTGCTGAATATCCAGGATTTAAATTCCATCAAGGTCCCAGAGTCGAATAGTCCCTGTGCTCTACAAACTTACAGCAGGTTGATAAGAAATCCTGAGCTCAGTGGTTTGGGTGGAATTTAGGCTGCCTGAATATGATTCTTATGCTATTCTTCAGATGCTCTGAATAGCTGACCCTTATCCTTTGGAGAATCCGAGTTGGATTTTTTAAGTGCATTTATTCCAGAAAATTAAATTAATTCTGAGATGAAGTATGGTTTTAATTTAAAGCAGTAAGAGCTGGCCTGACATAATTGGCACTGCATTCAAGAGAGCTAAGAAACATTTTCTTTGACATATGTTTTATCCCCATATAATCATCTGTGGGGCTTGCTGCCCAAGGCAGCAAAGTCAATCTATGACACTGTATTTATAAGGCAAGGAAAATGCACTTATTTACACTTGACATGCAAACAAACAGACATGGTGAGAAGCCAGTCATGCCAACCAGTCAGAAAATGAAATTCAACTTAACATGTGTGAATTGTATGGTTTAAAACCCATTCTGAGTATCTCTGGCATTGAATAAGTCTCAGTCAGAGGTTTTTGAGCATCTCCTCCACCACTTATTGTAAAACTGGTTTTAAGAATTTCACATTTCATTTCCTAATTGAGGGAATTACTGGAAGTTCACTATTCTCATGATTTGATTCCAATGAATAACTTAAAACCGAAACAAATAACCATATAGGTAAAATTACATTCTTATCTGTTAAACACAGGAAGCTGCTCCACGCTGTTTAGGTGTTTCCAGCTGCTAACTATTGCTTCTATAGCACCACTTAGCTAGGGTAAAGAGTAGGTTTTGCACAGCGAATGTCACTGCAAAACTTTGGCCAAAGATAAGGAAGGTGAACTCCCACTCAGTAAGAAGTGTGATATGATGTACAGTAACATTTCACTTGGAAGCACTCACACAGTAAATTACACAGCACTCATATCTCCTCACCAACATGTACTTTTCAGTACTCAGGAATTTCACAGTGGATACATAAATTCAAGCAACCTTTAAATTTCTTCTTCCTGTACCCATGTGGGTGTGAAAAGTCAGGATGGAAATTTCTTTTGCAATCATGTCAAGTGAGGAAGGAAAGTTGATACATATGCATACACATGCATAAACACAGTTTAGCTGTTTCAATTTTCACTTCAGTAAAAAATACTCTGGCTATGTAAATTTTGTGTTCGCTGCTTCAGAATGAAATCTGTCTCAGGAATTCATCGATCTGTGGGAAATCAGCTGCCATTCATCTCTGAAGGCTCCTCAGTGCCACGGTAGGCCTCTCAGCGAACCCCACGCTCCTTTTTCTCTAGACACCTAGGCCTACTGCTCAGAACCACTGTGAGTGGTAAAGCAGGCAGTGCTTTTCTTGTAGCCTTCAGCACCTTTCCTTCCCACTTAACGCTTCACTTCTTTTATTATCGTAATGAAAAATGTTCAGGATTTCTACTGAATTCCACAGAATTTCCTCAGTCGTTCCCTTCTGCAGACTGAAATTGCTGGTCTTATCCAAGGCATTAGGGGACCTGCTGTTGTTCATAGCACTGCAATTGGCTCTTCTGGTGCTGCTTGGCATCTCTTGCCTTTGTCCTTAGTGATGAAAGAAAACCCTGAGGGCCTGCAGCTCCTCCCTCAAGTGTAGGCATCCCAAGCATGGACTCTGGAGACAGGGCTGTGAGGGATGCTTGACTTGAGATGTTCTCTGCCAAAGAGTAGTCCTGAATGTAGTTGTCTTCAGGCAATCTTGAAAGGCCTTCTAACCATTCTGCCACTGAGGACAAGAAGCTTTTAGCCATGGGATGAATTAAAAATTTGAATCAACTCCATGTGAGGTCAGGACACCGAGGGATTGAAAGAGGTGTTATAAATTGCCAAAGAACTGGAACTGTTCTGGCAGTGGAACGGTTATGAACATATACTTGACCTTTCTGCCACTGAAACCCAAAAGCTTCATATAACTTGTACGTGCAAAGCAGTAATGATGATTGGAAGGCATAAAAACAAGAGGGCAACAAATGTTAGAATCAAAGTTCCATGGCCCATTTACAGGGAGACAACAGTGAAGCAGGTGGCTCACAGCCCACAGGGTCAGCACACATGGTGAAGGATCCCCTCGGCTGAGGACAGGGAAATCGCACGACCAAGTGGAAATGGAGCTCCTCTCCTGCTGCTCTGGGAGGGGAGCTCTCAGGTAGGCTTGCAAGGGTCTGGCAGGTGCAGGAGTGCTTGTGCTGGGATACTCCAGCATCAGAACTGTTTGATATTATAAAGGACATTTTAAAGTGTTGCTGGCAGAGCTGGGAGCACTACTGCTTAAGGACTGACCACGTGCCTGGAAGTTAGGAAATACTTAAGGTGCGAGAGAGCATGACTGGATTACATTCATTATATACCATGAGGAAAAAATCCCTATCAGTTATCTCTGTACCTCTGAAGTCACCAAACCGAAAGCTGTTAGGAATTGAATCATCTGTGAGAAGTAACTGAAATAGGGTGAAATGTGGTTAAGAACTGTTTAGAGATTTTTTATTTGATGTCTAAAAATCCAAAAACTCACAGCAAGGATGGAAAAGTGTATAACTTCAACAAAAGCAAGCTGAGATCATAGAGGAAGTCAGACAAAAAAACATCAGTGAAACTGTAACAGATGGAAAGCAGGCGACTGTGAAAATTGCTGGTATATGTTAGCAGCTAGAAGGAGCCAATGAGAAGGAGAGAGCCTAAATGACACTAGTAGGAAGTTTTGAGGAGCTGAGCGATGGGAACTGATGAAAATGACAGATATCCTGGCAAGGGCACCTTACTGCACAGAGACAGGAGAGCTATCAGTGATGGTGCAGGGAAGATGAAGGTGAGCACAGGGCTGGCAAGAGAAACTTCAGGTCCCGCCTCTTGACCCTGCATGGTTTCTGGGTTTTACGTAACAGCTTTTTAATGTTGTGTGTCTAAGAAGTGCTCCCAGCTCCTTCTTGGCTTTCCCCAGGTCGTGTGCTGACTGCTAAGCTGCAAAGCTGTGCCTCCTCAAAGGTCTGCTCTGTCCATCTCTTCTGTTGTGTAAGCCCTTGACTTCCTCTTCACATCCACGGCAGCTGAACATTAATGTGATGAACAATGCCATGCTTCCAGACAGCCTGCTGCATGGCTTGGGGGGTATGGAAAGGGGTGAGCTGGGTTTGCAACCCTCCACCTGGGGAGGAGCCATCCATCCCACTTGCCTTGCCATTATATTTGCTGGGCCCCAAAAGATAGATGCCTATGCCTCTTGCATCTATGCTATAAAACAGTGCAGTAACAAATCTGGCTGTTGCATCTTGGGCATGATCCAAAATGGGGTTAGGTTGCAGTCAAGCTTCCAGCTGCTCAAGCTGGCTTACATGCAAGAGCAAAGGGAGAGAAGGGGTGAGGGAGGCTGTCATACACAGTGACTGATGTTTCAGAACTAAGCAGAGTCTGATCAGTCCTGGCTGGAGTCAAGCTGCAACTCTGAACACTGCATCAAGGCTGCACTACTATATTACTTTATATTATTTGCTGGTGGTCTTCATCAGCTCATCATCTCATTTTGGTTGCACACAGTTACAGGAATGTATATACATATATATGTGCAGGTGGATGTAGCTTCAGATAAGCATGAACATACACATACAACAAGCTTATAGACACACTCAAAAATCATTCTAGGTTCTTTTATGCTCCATAAAGACAGCATACAAAAGCAGCATTTGAGTAAATGAAATCTTTAGTGTGCAATAGAAGCAGGAACTGGAGAA
>PPHD01029507.1:0-10588 GCA_002909625.1 Bambusicola thoracicus
TTAGACATCAGGGCTTGAACTATAGTCCTTACAGCTTACCAGGACTTGCCAAGTAGTCAAACTGTGGTCAAGATTACCAAGCAATTCAGCCAACTGCCATTCCCAAGTACTATCTCCTTTTCTATGAGAACTCCTCTGCCTGGATTTTAGCCAGACATAGCTAGCTTTATAAGAGAAGCAGAAGATGTTTTCCAGGATCTCAGATCCCTCTAATCAGAGGTCTATATATCGAATGCCACTCCTTCAAACTATGTGCCCTAGGAACAGGTCTCTTGGTCTTCCTGAGAAAATGAAATGCATTTCTAGAGAAAGCACAAATACTTCTTCCTATTTCTCCATGTACTGTTGTGCCCTTCCCAACACAACATCCCTGTGCTGAGTAAAGACCTATTCCCAGCTTCCCCCTTGAACATCCAACCTGTACATTGCATCTGTCATAGCCCAGTTGCTTCTGGAGGCCCCTTAGAGCCCTGTAAAGCACCGTGGGCTCTGAGCTGTCAGTACTTCAAATAGGATATTCATACTTCAGCTTCAAATAGCTTGCCAGTGGTGTAAAAGGGGAGCTCAGATCATTATCACCCAGTTACAGGCCTGTTCTGCAATGACAAGTCCATCTTTCCTCTTGTTTAATCATGCAGACAACATGGGGATATAAAGAATATGAAAAAAAGATGGCATCAAACATAAGTATATTTTTACAAAACGTTCCTGTAGCTAATATAATACACAGCCCAATGCACTTTACAAGGCAAGCCCTCTAAATTCTGCTACCAAACACCAGAAATTCATATGTTCAGCTGGTATAAATCACTGCTGCTGATTTACACCAGCTGAGAACCAGATCATGATTTCCTAATTAAATAAATTCCCTCTGAGCTAAAAAAGCCACGCTTTAAAAAAGCTTAACGATGACTTATTTTGTACAGTTTTTCATTGAAGAGAGACTGAAAGTGGGGAGAGAAAGGAAAAGAAAAGAGAGGAAAAGGAAAGAAAGGAAAGGAAAAGAGAGGAAAGGAAAGGAAAAGGAAAGAATGGATAGGAAAAGAGAGGAAAAGGAAAGAAAGGAAAGGAAAAGAGAGGAAAGGGAAAGAATGGAGAGGAAAGGAGAGGAAAAGAGAGGAAAAGGAAAGAATGGAGAGGAAAAGAAAAGCAAGGAAGAAAAAGAGAAGAGAAAAAGACGAGGAAAGAGAAGATAAAAGAATAGAAAAGATGAGAAGAGGAAATAAGAGAAAAATCAGGATGAGAAAAGAAAAAACAAGATATTCTGACTTTGAGAGTTTCCCTTCCATTGGGAAAGAACAGGGAAGTTTGGGAAGCCCAGACTGAATCACTCACAATGATAACGGGGTGATACTGAGAGCAGTAAAACTAATTTATTGAGCTGAGTTTATCTGATTCCAGGGAAAGTGAGCACTGCTGAGTGCAGCTCTGACTGTGCTCGAGTCTGACAAGGCACACAGCTCAGATGCAAAATTACATTAAGCAGATGTAGCCCATTAAGAAGTCAAGCCTGAAAATGTACTTTGTCCTGCCACAGCAAATCCTAGTTGAAAACCTTGGACCTTTTAACAAAAATCCATGAGAAGATGTTCTTTTTTTTTCAGGTTTTATTACCTTAATCTTCTTTGTCTGTGTCAATCCTAGATACAGGTTGATGATAAATATAAACCCAGCTCCATGGGATTTCTAACATATTGTAGCTCTGTTTCCTTGCCTCTGCTGAAGAGATGGAAACGCCCTGATCAGGAAACCTAGCAGAACCAGTCTTGGATTCATTTATAATCCAGAATTAGTCCAGGGGCAAAGTGGGTAAAGCACATATATTTCTATATAAAACTAAGGTAAAATGCGATGTAATGAAGGGGATGCAACCAGTTTGTCTCTTCCTTGCACCAGTCCACCAGCAAGGTGATGCCAGGTTAGTTAAGATGATGATGTCCTCAGTGCAGACACCCGAAGTTTCATGAGATGACTCTCAAACCAAATGCCTCTCCGTAGGGGAACACCCTGTAAGATATAGCATCTGGTAAGGAAAACTTGGCTGGAATTTGCAGAGATGTGGCACTCTGAGGGATGCGGTTAGTGGGTATGGTGGGGGTGGGCTGACAATTGGATTTGGTGATCTTTTTGTACCTTAATGGTTGTATTAATTCAGTATCGGTGGAATCTCTTTTGTTGTGCTAGAAGACAGTGACATTTTTATTCAATAAAAATACTGTTTAGTCCCTAGACCCATTAGTTTACACCTTACCCTAAACATACATTTGTATCAACTCTGAAATTAGGAGTAAACAATTGATCTGGACTGAAAAAGAATAAAAGGCGAAGAGAGAAATTCATCACAGAGGTCCTTGAGCCTCACTGTTGAATTTAAGAGCCAAAAAGGCATTTTGGAGTGCCTTCCCCTGGGTGTTGGGTGTTTGACTTTGGAGTATTCCAGTATATTTGCCAGGTTGGATGTGGCTCTGGGCAGCCTGGTCTGGTGGTTGGTGACCCTGCACATAGAAGGGGGGTTGAAACTAGATGATCATGGTGGTCCTTTATCAACCCAGGCCATTCTATCATTCTATGATTTGCTGTGATTCCTTTATTCTCACATACTTCATCCAACGTACACACCTTATCAGAGCATTTTCCAAACGTATTGCCAAGTCGTAAGCAACAGCAAATAAGGTCAATCTCATCAGACTGACCAGGATCACTGTGAGAAGGATGCCATGGGGAAGATGATCAGTGTATTTTTATGGAGGAAAATTTCTCAGCTTATCTAAGTCTCCTAAAGATAAACCAGGACACTTTAGCTGTTCACCAGACTACACAGAGTAATGGAAAACTATATATTTTTTTTCCAGAGAGAAATCCAGGGCTAGCAGTTCAGCTCCATGTACAACACAGTTACTCAATGGCTTCATTTTGTCCTTTGAAGTTTCTCTGTTTACATTTTATTATCTGAAATAGTCTCTTTAATGGCTGGGAGGAAACAAACGTCACTTTGTACCATAGCAGCTAACAATATGGGTCATATTTAGGGGCCACGAGTCTGACATTCGGTTGTAACAAGTGGACAGAGTGCTTGGATGGTCTCATTTTCTCTGTGAACTCCATGAAAAGTAACTTCTTTCATTTCCCTGGAATTATCTGCAAGTCCCAAGACGAAAATGTTCCCTCTAATGGAGAGAAGAGGAAAAAGGGGATCTAACCAGCTATATTTAGATGTTTACAATACTTGGTTTTGCCCATTGTGTTGTGTGGTTTGCTTTGGAAGCAATTTATGTCAAATAACAGATGTCAGCTGTAATCATCCCGGGCACAGGAGACATAAAGGATCATCACGCTCTGGTTCTAATAGCCCAGTGAGGCTTAACACTTGGTTTATATCAAGACAAATATGAAAACAGAAGGACCTGTGTGCTGAACATCAGGAGAAGGATAAATTTTATCTGACTTCCAGCATCTGCTCTCTGGATGTCTGTATGAGAAGGGTTATACTAACTCCCAATGGGCACCGTTCATCTTATCCTGATCCCCTGCTTGGAGGAACACCCAGATTTCTAGCACTCTAAAATCTTTCTTTATTGACAGCACAGAGAGCTGAGGATTGCTGGGCACTCTGCTCTGAGTGTAACTCATCGGGCAGGAGCTGGATCAGATTGAACTGAAGGTACCTCCAACCTCAACCACTTGGTTATTATGAACAATTTATTCTATGAAAGAGTGCTAATGCATTGGCACAGGCTGCCCAAGGAAGTAGTAGAGTCATCGTTCTGGAAGTGTTCAAGAGTTGTGGAGATGTGGTACTGAGGGATACGGTTTATGGGCATGGTGGGAATGAGTTGGGGTTGGACTAGGTGGTCTTTGAGCTTTTTTCCAACCTTAATGATTCCATGATTCTATATTTGGTGGCCTGCAGGTCTGGCCTGGCTTGTGGAAGACAGGATCAACCTGATGCTTGCTTGCTTGCTTACAGATGGCTTTGCAAATCTCATTTTTGAGCATCCCTCAGTTTGTTGGTCCACAGTGGACCTCTCAGTGCCCTTGGGATCAGAGTTATGGAGGGAAGAAAGCGCACTTGAACATCACCTTATGCAGGAGTACAATTCAATTGGGTGAACACTGTAACTCTTTGAAATGCCCTGGAGTGTCCCCTGGGCTTTCCTCCTCCAGCCCAGGCGAGCAGAGGTCTCCTGTGGGGTCAAGGTCTCTCCTGCAGTCCTCTGCAATGCCTCTAATGGCACCAGATGCTTCCCCACTGCCTGCTGAGAGAAGCCCCGTATTCAGCAGAGGAAGAGTTATGCACAGGGGTCAGGGCAAGCTGGGGAGTTGTGACTGCCTTAAATCAAGCAATTCTTTGCAGCTGTCTGCTTGATTCTTTTATGTCAGGCCAAGGGCTACTCCTCAAGCGTGGATATGCAGGGGGGGTTTCTTTGCATTTCCAAATGTGCGGATACTTCCAGCTTGTGCTCCCCATAGCTCACATGCTGCCTGCAGCAAGGAAGGAAGCACCTGCAGAGGTGAGCAGGGAGGTGGTATTTTAATCTATCCACGCCAGATGAGGAGAGCAGCCCTGGACAGAGCAGTTGGACTGTTTGGAGTTTAGAAAAGGAAACCATTTTCCTGCCTGACCTTGGCCCTGGTTGACATATGCAGCACTTTGTAAAATTAACTGCATATTGAACAGGTAGTGGAGTGGAAAGGAGCCACAGGTGGTGCATGTTTACAGTGTCTGCAAGCATCAGAGAGGGGTTTGGGTCCTCCTTTTTGTGATCAGCCTCCCAGACCTGAGGGAAATTGCTTTGAGATGCACCTTGAGATTTTCTTTGTTCAGTTGCTGTTATTAATGACTTTTATAATAACCCAGATTATGGTAGCTCATCTTAAACAGCTTAAAAATTTAGGCTAAGAATTCATAGAACCATTAAGGCTGGAAAAATACCTCAGAGGTCCTCTAGTCCAACCATCAACCCATCATCGCCATGCCCACTATAATGGATGTTCCATAGAATAGTGGATTTAAACCTCTTTTTCATCTGAAACTCAGCATGAATTTAGAGAAAGCAGCAGATGCTCGAGGAGGCTGATGCTGAGCTGTTGCACACCCTCAGAGCAAGCAGATTAGGACAAATACGAGTTGGGACCATTGACAAGAAATGGTGAATCATAGAATCACAGAATTGTTAAGATTAGAATAGACCACTACGATCATCTAGTCCAACCGTCCACCTGCCACCAATATTGCCCACTAAGCATGGTCTTAAGTGCCATATCTACTCATTTCTTGAACACCTCCAGAGGCAGTGACTCCACCACCTCCCTGGGCAGCCTGTTCCAATGTGTTACCACTCCTTCTGAGAAGAAGTTGTTCCTAATATCCAACCTCAACCCCCCCCTGGTGAAATCTGAGGTCATTGTGTCTCACCCTATTGCTGTTACCTGGGAGAAGAGGCCAATCTCCACATGTAGTTCTTGCTTCCTGCCCTGCTGATGTCCCCATCACTGTTCCCACAGCTGCAGAGCTTTTCTAAAAGTTCATTACTCTCTTTCCCTTCCAGCTTATCCTGCCTTACCTCAGACCTATGGAGATGATGTTGCCTACTTTTATTTTCACATCTCGTCTTCAGTCCAGTCCAGTTTCACCGTTCATCACCACCAAGTAATGTTACATCTCCCATTTCAGATAGGGTGTATTTGAGGCCCAGCGTTAGCCCTAAGCAATCTGGAAGAAATGCATCTTTCCATTTCAAAAAGCCCATGTTTGTCAGCAGTTACCACTTAGAGAGATCTCAGATATTGATAACTGCCCTTCCATCCTCTGAGGTTTTCAGCACTTTGGCCCCAATCCAGAGGAACACTTACGCACGTGTTCAGGTTGTGGCTGTGTTGTGCGGATGGGAAGACTCCCCATAACACAACCCATGGCAGATTTCATGCTCCAGGTTCCTCTCCGCATGCATGAGGGATGCAGCGTTTGCAGCATTTCCCCTCATGCCCTTGCTCCTGGAGTCATGCAATTAAGTCACAATCTCTTCTTCTGTTTTATTGTTGTTTTAAGGAGGCATTGTTAGGTCATGTGGTTTGGGTGAAAACATTGAGAAATTCCACTTAAGGGAGCAAAAACCTCCCCGCAACACAGAAATGATCTTGAAAATAACTCATTTACAAGACTGACAAAACACAGTTCACTTACTTCCAACAAAGAAAAACAAAACCAAACTAAAATGGTCCACAATGCACACTATTGTTATTATTTTTATTGTTGCTCTTATAATTAGAAAACAAAGCTAATGCCGTGTCCCTCATCAGGGGGGTAACTTTTGTTCTAGATGAATAAACCATAGCTCTGTCGAGATATTTAATCAAACACTGTCTGACTGATGAAACTGCTCCTGAGGGGAAAACAAAGCAAAACAAAACATGTTGTACATGTTAAAGTCATTAATCTCAGGTGGATTTCAAGTTTCCTGTTCTTTCTCTCCCTCTCCCAAATCTTGTTTTCTACTCTGTCTGCCACATGTAGAGGACAAAGTTTGAGTCTGGTCTGCTCTTAGGGCAACACAATAGTGGTTCAGGATAAGGAAGGGAAATCTTTGAGATGGGGTGAGGGTGTTAAGGCTAGCATGGGTAGTTGTAGAGTGTGTAATAAGGAGAATGATTTAAGTTTGGGGGAAAAAATGACTTCAGTCAGTGCAGGATGGTTTCATTGATAGGGCAAGGGGAAATGGTTTCAAACTAAAAGAGTGGAGATTTAGACTGCATATAAGGAAGAAGTTTTTACAATAAAGGTAACAAGACACTGCCACAGGTTTCCCAGAGAGGTGGTGGATGCCCCATTGCTGGAGACACTCAAGGTCAGGCTGGATGGAGCCCTGAGCAACTGGTGGAACCGTGTGTGTCCCTATTCACTATGGGGGAGTTGGGCCAGATGAACTTTAATGGCCCCTTCCAATTCAAACCATTCTGTGGTTCTCTGATTCTGCTTCCTGCTTGAATTTTCCTTGATCCCCTAGATGATCCCATTAGAAAAGTGTTTGCAAACAGGTGGTGCAGGAGAAGGAAAAGCCCAGGGCTTAGTTTTCCTCCCGCTACCTCCAGAGCATCCTCCCAGTACTTCCCAGGCTGGTACCCCGGCCAGGCAGCACACACACTAGGAGGATGCTGGTGGTTGCCTTCAGGGACCACAGTCTCTTGAGAACTCTTTTATCACCTTCCTGGCAAAGGCACCATTCATTGGATTCACATGTATCCCTCCTTTCCCCTCTCTCTCCTCTCACCAGGGGCGTTTGTAGTGGCAGCACATGAAACACTGATGGGCTGCCTGCTTGAGCGTGTTTGGCGTTGACAGTTTGATGAGTTGATGGTTGGACTTGATGATCTTAGAGGTGTCTTCCAACCTCAATGACTCTATGACTCTAAAACCCTTCCCATTTTGCAGACTAAAATAAAGGGTTGAGTGGGAGTTTTCTATAACGAATGCCATTTGCCTACCTTTGGGGAGCAATCTAAATGATGTAAAAATGGAATAGTGTGAGGATGAGGGGAGAATTCATCAGAAAACATAAAGCCAGCTGGATGTGTGCAAAGTTTAAATCCTCGGATTTGGAAATATCATTAAATATAAATTGTTTTATTAAATCATGGATATTTCTTCAAACGAACAAATGCTACAAAGCCACCAATATAACACTTTTCAAGATAGCTTGCCTTTTTCCCCTCAGGGGTAAGACTGCAATATTTTGAAATAGTAATATTTATGGGAATATATCAGCTGTATTTTTCCAGCTAGCGTAAATCAACAGAGCTGTGTGGTAGGGTGTGGAGCTGAGCCAAACGCCACCAGCTGTTAGGATCTAGCAGGGCATGTTAGGAGAGAGGGAACTATAGCATCACCCGACAGAGGCATTCACATTAATTAGAGCCATTTCATTCAGAAACTTAAAGACCTCTGTGTTTCAGAGTCTTGGAAGCTGCTTATTGCGTTGGTACGTGAAGGTCTTGCCCTGTCATTAATGATACATTTTCCTTGCAGACTCCTGCAGAACTGGTTTGTAGCTGAAGTTCTCACAAATATCTTCTGGGCCACACATGCACAGAAAACTATTTGGCAGCTACGTTTCATTGCAATTGCAATTGGAATTGCTGCTGATGCCAGGAGGAAAGCATCCAAAGCATTAAGAACAAGATGACTCTAATTTGCTGGATGAAACAGGACAGTGCAACAAGGGATGTTGGTCAAGGTGCAGCCACTCTGGAAAGGAAAGGGCCCTGGAAACTTGGGAGTTACGGTAAAATCAGTGTAGCAGTGTTGATTCATAGACCTTCCAGTATTGAGAGGGGAGATGGAAGGAGGAGGACAGACTCATCAGCACGATGTGATGTGTCCTTGTGATGGGACAAGGGGAAATGGTTTCAAACTAAAAGAGGGGGGATTTAGGCTGGATATAAGGAAGATTTTTTACAGTATGGATGGTGAGTCACTGGCACAGGTTGCCCAGAGGGTTGGTGGATATCCCAACCCCGGAGACACCCAAGGTCAGGCTGGATGTGGCTCTGAGCACCCGATGGAGCTGTAGGTGTCCCTGTTCATTGCAAGGGAGTTGAATTAGAAGACCTTTAATGGTCCTTTACAACTCAAATGACTCTATGACTCTATGATAACAGCCTGGGACGTGGGCTGGGGCCACAAGGACTCTAGGCTCAAAGAAGCAAAACTCAGATTAAGCCAGTGGTGAAAGATTTTTAGAAGAGCAAGAAGATATGTTGAGCCTGGATGCCTCAAACTACAAATCTCCAAACACCGCAGCCATTTCAGTTCAACATCTAAAGGTCACTTCCCACCCTGGGGTCAGAGGACCTGCAGATGCCTGGTAGACTTACTCACATCTTCTCTTGCTCTGCAAAGATGAAGTTTCTTCTGGCATGGGAAAAGCAGATGAGGGACAAGGGTCTGACACTGTAGGAGTGAGCTACAGCTGAAAACAATGTGCATACAGAGCATTTCTTCCATCTCACTATTTTTTGCGCCAAGCAAAGACTCAAGACATCAGCAAGGGAGCAAGAAAAAGTCATTACAGAGCAGGATTGAAATGCTCAAGTTTTCCTTCGGACAGAACATCCCCTGGCTTCATCAGAAACTGGAATTAAGAAGAAAATTCCTTAAAAGAATGAAGGCTGACCTCGTCTTTAAAATATCAAACAAAGCCAAATGCTGGCTTTGGGATCTGTGCCACCAACCTGTCTGCATGTCAGCCTAAAGACAACCAACCACTCATCGCACCGCGCTGCAGAGAAGTTTCAGTCCACCAGCTTTTATGGGGTGACAATTACACAAACCACTGACAAAGTACCAAAGGCCTCTTTCTACCTGCTCAGTGCTGGTGGAGGAAAGGCAAGGAAGAGACCAATTCCAGCAAACTAACTAAGGAGAACAAAATATCTCAAAATTTACTATAGCGCACAATGCTGGAGTACAGAATAGCTCTAATATTGCTAGCCGTACTATTTTCTCTCTCATACTGCCCATGATGCTGCTTTCTTCCAGCTCCCAAGGGGTGTTCAGAGGCATGTCGTGAGCAGCTGACTCCTAGAGAGTGACTGGAAGAGAGGAAAAAGAGGACAACGGTGTTGTTACGGCTGTATTTCCTTCTGGGAAAGTGCCTCAGTGCCCTACTTTTCTGTAGAATTGATTTGTACTCTTCCTGGGGTACAGGCACCCCAGAAATGTTCTGCGAAACCTCACAGGCTCTGATACCTTCTGCTCCTGGAGCAGATGTCTTTCCTAACACAGACGCAGAGACTGCTGCTCATAGCAAAAAAATACATACATAGAGAGAGAGATGAAGTAATCTTAAGCTAAAATCTCCACAGCTTCTCAAATTGGACTCAAGGATCGTTATGGGTCCCTTCCAACTCGGGATATTCTATGATTCTATGATTCTCCTCCCTGCATGCAGAAGTGAGGAGCAAACCACCCACGAGAGGCATCAGTCACATTTGTTAATGCACTCTTTGGGGACATTGGGATATTTAAGTGATGATGAGAGGATTGCTGATACAACAGCAAAATGAGAATGGTGACTCTCCACCTCTGAGCGCTCCGTTTCTTTGTCTCGATTCTATCTTGGCTAATTCTGCTCAAAATGAAGAGGCTGGGGAAAGAGGGAATAGAGGAACTCATCTATCCCACGCCAGCGAGTGCCTTGAGCCTTGCTCCTCTCCCATCCTTGGGAAGGAGACCCAGCTTGCTTTCCAAGTAGGAAACTTTGAACGAAACATAATAAGCTAGCATTCTGCCATTGCACCAGAAACTTCAGCATTTATTGCGTACTATTGTTAAGGCTTGCTTATAATATAGAGATATATTTATGTAGGAAGAAGAGCGGAGTAAAACATGAGATATATCTTATAAATATTTCTGTATGTCTGCGTACAAAATAAAATATATACAGCCACCGATGGTGGTTTTCTCTGCACCAGGGCAGGGTCACAGGAAGGACTGCTGTGTTCCCACTCCTTTCTTTGGGGAATGGCTGCCACCTGCATGTCTGCACACCTGGACCAGACCCACTCTTCTCTCTGCAGTGCTTTGGGCTGG
>PPHD01029510.1:0-10587 GCA_002909625.1 Bambusicola thoracicus
CTGATCCTTCTGCTGCCATGTTTTCTCTCCTTTCAATCAATCCTTTTTCTTGCAGCACACTACAAAGCTGGACATGATGCAGCAGCTGGGCCCAACCTGCCTCAGCAATTAGTGGCTGTGTGGGTTCTCCTGCCTACACACCTTCACCTTTCCACAGGCCATGACCCACACATGCATTGTGACCTTCTGTAACACCCAGGGGCTTTCATAAAGAACTGCCACCACAGCCATTTCTTCCCAACCCCAAATCTCTGCTGTTTATTACTTCTGTTAAGGTGTGAAGGTATGCAGTTGAGTTTAAGGAACTGCATCTTCAGGGGATTGATCTACTTGCCTAACCAACTGTTAATTGAGGTTGCTTTTTATTCTGTTACTCTCCTCCAGCGGTCTTGCAGCCCCTTCTAGAAGCATTAGGTATCATCTGTGAACATCAGAGGCACTCTCTATAGTCAGTTACCACAATGTAGTTCATGTTTGCAGCAATAACAGGTTTGGGGTTTATTTTCCCACGATGCAAGAGACCTTTAGCCAAAGCAGTCCTCTCTGTGAACCATAAATGCAGAGTCCTGAAGGAGAGTCTAACTAAAACTCTTTCAGGAAATGGAACCAGTGGAAACACGGAGTCTTCTTTTAAATCAATGACTTGGATACTGTGTCCAATGGCAGAGCTGAAGTAGGATTTGCTCCAAGAACTTCCTCTTATAAAAAGAACACTATCATAATGTAATGATCTGTGTAGTATCCTCAGACTGCTGTTATCGCCTGTGTGCTGCAGAATCTGAAAATAAAAATGAATGTGGAGCTTTCTGTATTTAGGGAAGAAACAAAAACAAAACAACAACATTAAAATACACGTTCAGTAATGGATCCTTTTGTTGAAAACATGCCCAGTCTGTTCTTCCTTGCACAAGTTTGTAAATACTTTGTATTCCTCCAAGCATTGTCACTGTGGTTTGCTGTAACAGGAAAATAAATCATGTTTGCTAAATTGAGCTTTCCTGCTTTCAGATTTTTTTTCAGCAAAAATGATCTCTAAGTCAGAACATCAGCTTCATGAAACTGGCTGGGCTTAAATGCCTCCCTGCTGAGAGTTACTAGGCAACATCTCATTTGGCTTCACCTATAACAGGCTGTTTCCATTCTCTCTGGCTCTGTTGCCTCAGTAATAAAAAGGGTGTGTTCACTTACTTAGACTTTAGCGGCCTGGTGTAGTCTTAAAAGTGTTTAATGTCTTTAGAAAGCCCCAGTGCACTGAATTTACCTTTCCTCTTCATCTTGTGTCTTTGGAGCTCTGCATTTTTTCTCATTCTCCCTGTGCTTTCTAAGCATTTTCATAACTCTTTTACAAACATCAAACGGGCACAGTGATTACCACAGCCAGCCTAAAACAGAGCTGCACCAGAGCCCTGGAAGGTGTGAAGCAGCAAGAATAGCTGCAGCTACCGCTGTGGCACAGTGTCACAGCTGGCGATGGCTGCATTGCCATCAGAGGTGGCTGGGCTCCTGCATGCAGCCGGGTGCTGGCAAACCAGGCAACACCTGCTTGAGTACAGAGATTTTGGCTGGGATATCAAGCTGAAGTGCTCCTCCTGTCTGCATATGCATCCTGTCATGTGTTAACATAGAGTTTCACTTACCTGGATGGGATTAGAGCAGGATAATGACAGCGGTTTTAAACTTCTCTTAAGCTCTCCTTAAGACATGCACGGCCTTTGTGAAGATCAGCATAGATCGACATAGGTAGGATGAGAGCTGGCAAAACAGACACTTCCTACCCATGCTCACAGACACCAGATCTCGCTGACCCCTTCTGAAGGTGAACAAATGAACGCCATACCAACAAAATAGACAACGGAGCAAAGAAACCACATACCCACAAAAGGTAAAGCATAACCCTATTGCCTCAGAGAAATCAGTGAGCTAAGCGATTTTATTCCATTTATCCAAATTAAAATAGTGGAAGAAGAAGGTTTGGCTCCCCCCATATTTGTAAAATACAGTGAGAAAAAATACTGAGATCGTAGGTAAGGGAGGTAAGAGTACAGATTTCCTGAATGAGCTCTCCTGATGTTTTGTTTGTATGTGTTGGGTGGGTTTTTTGTTGTTGTTGTTTGTTTGGGTTTTGGTTGGTTGGTTTTTTTTTTTTTGGCAATTTGCTTCTCATTCTGTGCCGCATCACTGGTTGGAAATGGTTGCACAGCAACCTTGTGTGGTATTGGGGTATAAGGCATGGCTTTCTTCATCTCTCCTTTTGTTAAATTATCACTTGCAAAAAATATCTGGATCAAATGGGGTACTCTTCGGTACTCCTTTATAAAATCATCATGCATTTGAGCATGTATCCTACAAAAATGCATTTATACAAGCCAATGTTATGTCTATAAATAGAGCTGTTGACACTAATGGTCTCAATCCCCGTGTGATGTGAACTGCTGGACATTCAAGACCTCTGATCCTGAGATCTTTGGGATGGAAATGGTATTATTTTCTGTGGCTACAGTACCAACCCCAGCATGACAGACCCTGCCAAAGGCCCAAGGTGCTACGATACACTATTAAAGACCGTCATAGGCTACAAGAATTCCCTTGTGCGTCTTCACTGAATTTGTTCCATGATAGCAAATAAAGAACAGTTGCTTCTCTGAGCCGAATATAATCTGCCAGGCAACAGTAAATCAACGTTCCATCCTTCACACACGAGAAGTCTTTCAACATTACTATTTCATTAATTAGTTTCAATGATGTCATTTTTTCTCCCATTGTGTTTTTAAATAACCTTTTAACAAACCCTAATTTATTTTTCTATATAATACTCAAGAGACTTTGACTCCTTAAATAAACTATTTCAGGCCTTCCTTAGTCCTTGCAGCATCTCTACAAGTAAGTAATTATTCTCAGTTTTGCTGAGGGAAGACTCAATGCAAATAACTTCATTGACTTGCTGAAGACTGCAGCCAAGCTAGAATTAGACTGTGTGACTCCTAATGGTGTCCAGATTTTCAGACATAATTTTTCTAAAACTTTTTTGGCACTTAATTGTTTGGAGAGGGTGAATTATTGAAAGAGAAGAGGTATAATTTAGCACATGTTTTTCTAACTGGGGTATCAAAACCACAGAGCTAAGCCAAATAGGGCAATGTTGGCATATAAAGAGCAACACTTGACATCTTTTTCAGAGCAAAGGTGATAGAGGCTTGGTTGGAAATAGACGGCTGTAGTCTCCAGCTGTGCCGCGTATTTCCATGGAGCCCAAAATGTATTTTATGTACTTTATGTATTTTATGTACCAAGATGATGTCCTTTATAACAATGTACTTTATGTTCCAAGCCAGCTTTAGATAGAAATGGTGCAAAGCAGATTGCTAACAATATATTCCTTGCTTGGGAGGCAGCGTGGCTTTCTTCGCAAGCTCAGAGAGACAAGGAGAGAAGGAGCAGATTACTCTTGTATTACTAGCAGCTTCACCCTCCTTTCACCAGAAACATCCATTATGTTATGCACATATCCACAGAACTGCACCATGCTGCAAACCATTTGGATTTTCCTTCAAGCTTGTTGACAACCTAGTCTGACTGTGGTTAGAAATGGAGAAGGAAGCCTTCTTGCTTTTGAGCAAGATGGTGAGGGCTTAGCTAGTCCTCATGTTGGTATTTCCTGGTCTTCAACCTAGGTAGAAGAAACAAGTCCTGCCAGCACACAACTGAACTGCCTCTTTCTCCACTCACTTAATGACTTTTTGCACCGGGAAGCCAAGTGTTTTACAGCCACACTCCTGTGCCTTTCCCACCTCCTGCCTTACCCATGCCATGAGCTGCGGAAACACTACACCCATAGCATGCCATGTGCTGCTCAGTACCCCATCACCTCACGGATTTCACAGCTCTTTATGCGTAAATAACGCCTAGCCCCAGCCTTTGAGGCCATGCTAAGCCACATGTCCCAGAATAGGAAGCTGAGGGACAGCTGTGGGAAGTGACTCGCCCACAGTTCCCTGGGGCAGGGCAGGGAAATCTAATTACAGAAAGGATTCTCAAAAGCTCTCCAAGTGTGAGCTGCTGCCAAAATTCACAAAGGCGAAGTAGCTTAAAAGCAAAGCCCTTATTGAAGAAGTGCCCAGATTTTTTCAAGACTGAAAGAATTTGTCTCAAGGCAGGTGTGTCCATGGGGACTGGTTTTAGTAGCGCTGAGGAATGTGTGCGGAAGGGATTGGCAGTTTGCCACAGGGCAGAAGAAAGAGAAATTCATGCTCATTATTATCGTTCATTTTGCTGTCTTCTCTCTTTCTCTCTCCCTGCCTCCCTTTAGCTCTATGGTATCCTTCCTCTCTCCTCTCTAGAAATCTCTTTGTAATATCCTCCCAGATCTGCCTTTCTTGACTGAACTCACCCTCACCCTGTGTCGGAACCGTCTTAGCTTCCATCCCTCAGTCCACTTCCCCTAAGTGCCAGAGATGACCAAACACACATCTGAGTCAGCAGCTACTTGCACGCAATAGGGGGTGGCTGTGGGAACCTGGACTGCAGGCTGCAGAGGGGCTGGTAGAGCAGGTATCAGATGTGCTGCTTCAGATCCTCTCCTCTGCACACCATTTGTCAGCATTTACAAAGCAATTTCCTGAAAAAATGTCATTTACAGAGAAGCTGCTACAGAAATTGGGGAAAAAGATACAATTCACCAACGGTGCTTGAGTATCCTGCTCAGTTCTGGACACAAAGACTCCGCTGCCTTGATGCATTACTGAAATATAGAAATGCGGATCAGAGCTGAGCTCAGGTATCATTTCTGAAAGACCAAAAGGCAGATCAGGACACTTATAATAGGAAGAAGGAACAGGAAATGATAATGAGATATTTTGCACAATTCATAGAATCCAAGAATCATGGAATTGTTTGAATTGGAAGACACCTTTAAATGTCATCTGGTCCAACTCCCCTGCAATGGACACCTACACTAGATCGGGTGCTCAGAGCCCCATCCAGCCTGACTATGAGTGTCTCCAGGGATAGGGCATCCATCACCTCTCTGGGCAACCTGTGCCAGTCCCTCACCACTCTCACTGTAAAAAATAAAAAACTTATTCCTTACATCCTTACATCCAATCTAAATCTCCCCTCTTTGAAACCATTTCCCCTTGTCCTATCACAACAAAACCTGCTAAAAAGGCTGTCCCCTTCTTTCTTAGAGCCTCCCTGTAGATACTGACAGGCTTCTCTGTGCTCTCCCTGGAGCCATCTCTTCTCCAGGCTGAACGGCCCCAGCTCTCTCAGCCTGTCCTCTCAGGGAGGTGTTCCATCCCTGGGATCATTTTTTGTGGCTGTCCTCTGGGCGTGCTCCAACAGGTCCATGTCTCTCCCATACTGAGGACTCCACATCTGGATGCAGTACTCCAGGTGAGATCTTACAATGCTGAGTAGAGGAGCAGGATCACCTCCCTGACCTGCTGACCACGCTTCGTTTGATGCAGCCCAGGATACAGTTGACTGTCTGGGCTGTTAGGGCACATTGCTGGCTCATGTCCAGTACTCATTAGGAAAGGGTCAAACAGAGCACGAAGGAAGGCACTAGAGTCCAAAAGAGATCATGAGAATTAGCGCTTTTATTTCAAGGAGTCAGAACTCAGGGATGACAATATGGCCAGTAAGAGTGATTGCTGGCAGCTAGAGAGTGAGCTCCCAGGAATGGGGTGCTGAGATCAATCCTTCCTGATGTGACAGTCTCTTGGGGAGAGTTTTGACTGAGCTATGAGATACCTTCACATTTTCTTGGATTGCTGAAGGAGAAAGCCTTGTGAAGGGCTAGGATGTGAGCAGAGCTAGAAGCAGGTGTTCCTGCTTGGGAGGTTTAGGAGATTGACCGCACTGTTAATCAGAATACCAGGTGCAAAATGAACCCGCACACATCCACTGCCCCAAGAATGACCCTATTCCCAATCCAGAAAATCTTCACTCCCTATTTTAGGCTTTACATTACCTCTCAGTCCTGGGCCTCTCCTGAATGCGCTTGGGTATTCATGCTTGGGTCCATTATGAACAAAGGTCATTAAACCTTGTCATGTACAATGTCTAGCTGGAGTTTCCTTAGGCCCCCAGAGAAGGAAAAAAGGGGCTCCATGACACTTCTCCTTGGCAATAGTCCAAATAGCCGCTTGCCTCTGGGCTTGGGCTGTAAGAAGGGCATTTTCCAAAAACTGATCACATGTAACTTTCAGTGACCTTGTAGCCTTCACTTTACTTTTATGAATGAATCTCTATTAAAAGCAGGGGGTAAATGTTTTTTCTTTGTCCCTCTTTCAGTTTACAAATTTGTCTTCTCCTATAGCCAGCTGTTAAAAGATTGGTTCTGCCCCTGCTTTCACCTTTCCTGTTTTATCAGCTAAGACGTCAAACTGAGGCCTGACCACTTGGTGTTAAAGATCCATGGCTCTTTTTGTAAGGCAGTGGCCTGACCAACTCTAGACTCTAAATGCTGCCTTGTCTTACAGTTTGAGTTAGCCTCTCACACCCTAAATTGCTAGGCGTTGTTGCCTTGAGCAATGAACAGCTTCTGTGTCCTAATTCAGGGGGGACAGCAGCTAGGCTGTAGGTGAAAGAAACTGCACATACTTCTGATTTCCTAGTGCTGCTAAGAGGCTTAACTTTTTTAGCTCTTGTGAGTTGTTTGATATCCACTGTTGAAAAAGGCTGTAGAAATTCCTACGATGGCTCGTTATTTTGGCCCTGTTCTATTACCCTTTCACCCTCGTCTCAATTTATCTTCTTTTCTGCAAGACTTTACCTTCTCGCACTTCACCTGCCTCAAGAACAGGCAGAAAGTGCCAATAATAAAACACTGCCTAGAACAGAGAGAGTGAACAAATCACACCAAAGAGGCATAACAAAACTTCTCCACTCTACCCATGCAGTGGTATTTAACGAATCATTGAGCACCTCCCCACAGATAACTGAAGCTCAGCAAAGGGGTTCAGCTCTGCTTGTGATGACTTCTCAGCCTGCAGCAACCACAGTGGTGACTACAAGGACCTGTCTGCTATCAGAACTGTCCTACTGGCTGGAGAAGGACAAATGAGACCATTTATTGGGACTGTGGAGGGGCAGCAGCTTTAGGGTGTTGGAAAGATGCAGGCATGACTATGGGGTTGACATACACCACAGCAGGAAGACCTCATGGAGTGAGGTCTGGTATGAGGAGTAAGTGGGAACTGAGGTGGAGGGTGTAACGCAAAGGAGGTGGTATTCTTCTTGAGAAAGACAACATGGTATGGCCTGGGGGTAGGTACTGTGGAGGTATATGGATGGATGGTTTTGGAGAGGGGTGGACAGTGACTTCTCAGAATTACCTGCAAATACCATTGTGAAAACTCTATTTTTATATTCCAGAATAATCTGGCAGTTTTGTTTTAGAACACAGAGCAGCTCAGATGGCTGCTCTGCAGTGACGTATAAGGCATGTTTGCTTTCAGACCTGCTACAACCCTCGATCATCTAGAAAAAGCAGCTTCCCACAAATAGATTATACAGACCTAGTTTCTCTCTCCAAGTCTCTCTCCACGCAATGCTTTAGGAAGGTCACATATTGAGAGGGTAGGCTTGTTATCTACAGTTTGCTGTTGCATCAAAGGAAGTTGCAGATGCTCGGCATGGATCTGATCCAATGCTCTTTGAAGTCAATGCAAAGCCTTCCTTCAGCCCCTCATTCAGTTCCCCTCTCTCAGTAGCTCCTTATGCAAATCATAGTCTATTTTGTGTATCTCTCCAATAGAATCAACATGTTCCTCCGAAACATATCCCTTTGTGGAACTGGATAGCAAACCTTTCAAAATTCTTGGCATTCTCTTTTTCTGATGAAGCATGACTCGAAAGCAAATTGCAACCAACCAAAGCAGGGGAAGAAGCAAGCCCTGACCCCACCAACCTGTGGAAGTACCAATTACTGGGAGCTATTATCACTCTGACTGCAGTAGGACTGCTCACCTGGGTAACAGCCAGGAGAAATAGGCCTCAGAGAAGGACCTGCTGAAAATCAGACACAACGCAGATGAATGCGGGCCACTTGACAACAGAAGGTTGTCAGGAAGCCAAACTGGAAAGAGCTGTCCAAACCTAAAATAAAATCACCTACATTTTCAAAATAAAGAAATAAATGAAATGGCATATGGAACTCATGTATGAAACTAAGTATGGAGCATGGAAATCCTAGAAAGTTGAGGGCAAACTGATGGAAAATGAGGCCAAAATTCACAGCAGAGGCTAAAACTACAGTCTGGGGCAGCCCCACTTGTGATGGCAGGGATGCATCCTAATGCTCGTGCCTTTTAAGATAGCCCTCGTGTATTTATGTGCCAGCAGCCCCTTACCATTAGAAATCCAGGATACAGATTAAAGCAATAGCAGGTGGCAATGTAATTGCTTATCAGCCTTACATCTGAAACTCTCATTTGCCACATAAGCTCCTACAGCTGGCTCTCAGCCCTGTGGCTTAGGACAGGTTTGAAGAAGGGTTGGAAGTCTGCACCCTGCCCAGGGCGGATGGTGCCATTTGGAGGAAGGGAGAAGAGGGGCTGCTTCCCTTTTTCCATTTGCAAGGGCAAGAGTGGAAATGTCAACGATTTGCAGGGAGCTCTTAGTGATATTAAGAACCTGGGAAGGCAGAGGTAGGCCCTACACTGAGGCGCCGCAGCCGCGCGCGGCGGGAGCGGGCCGCAGCGCCATGCCAGGCCGCTGCCGTTCCGCACGGCGTCACAAGATGGCGGCAGAGAGCCGAGGCGCGGCCGGGCCTGCAGTGTGGCGTCGCGATTTGCGGGCATCCGGGCGATGGAGCGCGAGGCTGCTGCGCACACAGCCCCTGTACCGTGAGAGGGGATCCTCAGGGCTTCGTGGAGTTCCGCTGCGAAACCTGCCTGTGGGTTTGGCTGCCATCTCCGGAGGAGCTGATGTGAAGCCAAAAGCTGTTTTGAACCTCTCTCAGTTGTGCTGTGGTATTTTGCTGGCCACCTGGTAACTGGTGTGTTCCCTCAGACGCTGCCAGCAAGCACACCTACAGAGCACGCTTCAGCCCAGAACTGCAAGGCCTGGGCAGATTTATTTGCAGTTCATTTTTCTGTCTCCAGAAGTCTCTGTGGCATTGGCCTCCAGGCAGGAATGGTGGAAAGCTGCCAGCTCTCTGCTGGTATTTTGGTGACAGACAAAAACATTTGACTTGAAATGCACAAAGGCAGAACTTGAGGGAGCAGCACAGACTGCAAAAGGAGATGGCAACTCTGGGCACTGGAACAGGCAGTGGATGCCCCATCCCTGGGGACATTACACTGTCAGGCTGGATGGGGCTCTGAGCACCTGATTTAGTGTAGGTGTCCCTGTTCATTGCAGGGGAGTTGGACTAAATGGCCTTTAAAAGTCCCCTTCCCACTCAATTCTGTGGTTCTATGACAGGCAAGGGAATTAGACACTCACCAAAATGAAGTGACATGGATATGAAATTTGGTAAGTAACTGGGACAGATGAGAGGAGTAATTTGGGTTGCCCCCGCTGTGAGTATTCAGAACATGTATAACCTGGGTGAATTTTTTTGACTTAGGCGATATTTATTAACATGACGCTTCAAAGCAGTGGAGGTGTGTTCACCGTATAAACTCAATTTGGTTTTGGTGGCAGGAAAGGACTGGTGGTGCCATAGCCAAAAATACATCCTAAAATCTATTCTTGTCCCTCAACAGCTATTCCTAAAGAATTGAAACCTCTCAGAATCTAAAATATAGGGAGGGAGCATCTCTACACTCTAAGGAAAGGAAAACCTAGTGTGTGGGTTCCCAGGCAGAAGTCCTGGGAATGCAGGAGCTGAGCCGTAAAGACCTGCAGAGGATTTGAAATGAATGTTGGCATGGCATACAGAGGGCAGTGAATTCACACGCGTTCCCCTAAGCCTTTGTGTGCCAGCCCACAGGGCCAGCTCTCGCTGCCCAGCCCCACTGCATTAATTAAGGGATTCCCACTGCCCAAGAACAGGTGCAGCCCCACCCAAACAACAACGCTACAGACAAAAGATTACAAATAAGGGCTAAATCCCTCTACTGTACATTGCAGTGGTGAGCGGGGACAGGTGGCCTAGGGTAATTCGGGTTCCATCCTCATGCTAGGGTGGGAAACTGTAGCAGCTCATTTGGATCTGATAACTCCTTGCGGGCTGTATTGATGTGGAAGCTGATGAAGGCATGGATTAAATCAAACAGCCTGTGTGTAACTGGCAATGGAATTATTCCTACAGATTTTTGACAGCTTGCAAATAAAGGCAGAAACACTTGTTTGTTTAGCCATAACTGATGGTAGAGATCTTGCACGTGAGAGGAGCGGATGCACAGAGCTAAAACCCACGAATAGCAATTCTCACGAACCTTTGGGACTGATGATATTCAAAAGAGACCTTGAGCATTTCAGTAACAAAAATGAGGCAATTGTCATCCAATTTGATCTTTGATGTTTTCTTAATTTACTGCATTTGCTGTTGGCATTAGCTGTGTCTTGACATTAGTGTAGATATCTACACTGTAGATCTGGGGGAAGGTTGTACTATGTCTTGGGCTGTGGGCAGCA
>PPHD01029512.1:0-10587 GCA_002909625.1 Bambusicola thoracicus
GTTGCCTTAATTGTTGATGTGGTAAAAACATCCCCTCTCTGTAATAATTACCCTTAAAATATTTGACAAGTGATCATTTCCATTGGAGACATTCTTATTCTGAAGGCGAATCCCCTGTTTGTTCAGATGCTCACCATTAATACACATCTCCGTTTACTTTTTTTCATTTAACTTAATCTTCAACAGGACTGAGCACATTGCTTCAAAGACACCCATGGCATGAACTGCCATCATTTTTTCTCCTTTCATTATGCTATGTCTCTATGTGACGGGCAGTGACTCAACACAGCACTGGCTTTCTGCTTTGTTCCATCCACATACAGTTCAAAAACCCTTTGTTAGTTTAGCTCTCAGACTATTCTCTAACAGCTTCCTTTAAATTATTAGGTACATTGCTTATTTTCTTGTTGTAAGGAATACAATTCCACACTTCTTTTGGTCTGATTTTTACTTTCCTAGCTTATCTCCCTACTGACTCACAGCTTGATTCTGCCAACTCATAGGCATTGTTGATATTCAATTAGGTTTGAATTAACACCTTCACCCAGATGATTAGTGATGCTGACACTACTGCTAATGGCAGCTACCATTACCTAAAATTGGAGAAAAGACAACAGAAACCACAATAATGTCTTGAAACATGGAGGAACATTTCTTTCCAGTATAGTTACTGACTGGGCTGCATCTTTCATTAAGCATTTCTTTCTTCCCTCCATCCAACGTAACAGCTGCAAGAATAGTAACAAAAAATAATGGCCTGTGTGCAACACCTGCAGGCATTTCCACTAATATGACTGTATCCAATCATTAAGACCCACCCACATGTAGGAATTCTGCCTTCAAATTGACTCCCAAGCTTTTTTCATGTGTCCTGCAGGAGCCATCCGATGAATAGAGATTTTGCCTTACGGTAACCACAGAGTCTCTAGGAGGTGGGATTCTGAAAAGAGCCAGCCCAAATTAATGACAAAATTAATTCAGGGGAAAATCATTCAACCTGTATTACTTCTCCCAGCCTCTCCAAGAATTCATACTATCTCACTTTTAGGTATCATTTTGCCAGTACAACTTTCCAAAAGAGCTAGAGGTAGAAGTAACTTAAATGAGTATATGCCTTGTCATTATCACAGTATTTACAGTTTTTCCCATCTCTTCCTTTGCAGAGTCAGAAACAAGAAGAAGCAAATGTTGAGCAATGACATGTACCAATGACAGAATGCTTCCAAAAAGTAATGTGGGCTCTCATTGGAAGCGCTTGAGCCCCTGAGTGCTACAGAAGAATCATCAGACAGAGAAGAAAATTGAGAAAGTGAAGATGATTGCTATTTGTGATACAGATAGCAAATAGGAATTTGCTGCTAAAAGTCTCTTTCAGCAAACACAGACTAAGGGTTTTTTTGCCAGCTGGCCGAACAAAGACAGATTGCTATTTTCAGGTTATTAAATCATGACTTGGTTGTTAAACTGAAGAACAGCTGTAAGGAAAGATGCAGCATAAGATGTATAAGGGGTCCTCTCATCACTTCTTAGGCAAACTCTTCCAAACTCAAGTCTGCTTCTGCTTTCATATGCAATCTCAGAGTGTGGCTGTACAGCCATATTTACTTGAACTTTGATGAAAAAGCTAATAATAAAAAAAAGTACCTTTGGGTTTGTTGGCTTAGAGAGCTTTTCTGCTTTCTCCTTTCAGCTCACAAAGGAAACACATCATACTCACAGTACTTCTACCCAAATTTTTGTTGCTCTCATTTTCCGACAGCACAGAGGGCTCCGCAGCCAAACTACTAGAACCTTATAAGCAATGCATTTATGGGAACTAATTGGCCATTAGAGTCAAGCCTCCTTTTTACCAGTATAAATCCAAAAGAAACACTCAAGATATAAAAGTGCTTTTACATTGATTGCTTTGCATTGATTAATGCATCACAATGTTTGCATGCATTACTACCTCTACTACTCTTTTTGTTTTTAAGACTCTCTCAGACTACCTGCCTTGGCATCTGAAACCAGCCTAGCGTTGCATCTAAGTCCGAAAGAGTAATAAGGGATTCAGACTGGGAGGAAGCCAGTGCCACAGTCAAGTTGAGCTGTGAGTGGCGAAGGGCAACATAGTGTAGCTGCCCTGCCCAGCAAACTGAACTGGTAAGGGTGGTAAGGGCACTTGAAATGGAGGAACTACTATTTCCAAAGGCTTTGCTTGGCTTTCTATAAGAGAGAGCCCCTATTTGCCCTATGCATGCCATGAGCAGTGCACAAACCACCATGCCATATTCTACATCAAGATCTCCCATCTGTGTATTCTAATGCAAAAAAGCTGCTGCCCTGCCTCTGTCCCCAGCAGACCAAGACCACTGTACTTTCACAATATGCAGGCACGGGCAGCAGGGCCTGACTTGTACATGCCCTTTTCCACACAGGTATCTGAAAAAGATGGACTTTTTGGAACAATGACAGTTTGGAGATGGTGTGCATGTGCAACAGACACAGATGAAGCTGACAGCTCTGAGATTCACACCTCTGTACCCCTCTGTGGGGATGAATAATTCCTAGAGGAAATAATGAAAGTTGCTGTAAACCCAGAGGATACTTCTTTTGCCTTCAGTAACTCTCCAATGTATTATGTACCACATTTGAGGTATGGACAGAGATAGCAGCCATTAGACACACTGTTAGCACAGTATTGGTCCTACACTAGCCTACAGATAAAAAGGCAGCTCCTCCTTACATCTCCTTTCAGAGAGTTTCTGCCTCACCACTAACAATAGAACAAGTATTAATAATGAGAGAATACAGCTTCACAAAGAGACACTAGCCTGGGTGAAAATCCTGCACCCAGTTTACCCATCACAAGGGTGAGGTCTCACCACTCAGCCCTCAGATGACTAATGCATGATGATGTTCAGCAAGTGGCTGTGAAGTAAGCTCAGAAAAATATAAACATTGGTAAGATCCCCTGTCAGTCTTCTTTTCTTCGCAATGAACAGTCTCAGGTCTCAGCCTTTCCTCGTGAGGGAAGTCCTCCAGACCCCTCACCATTTTTGTAGCCCTCTGCTGGACTCTCTCTAGAAGTTCCCTGTCGTTCTTGAACTGAGGAGCCCAGAACTGGACACAGTATTCCAGGTGTGGCCTCACCAGGGTAGAGAGAGTAGAAAGGGAGAAGAAGCTCCCACGAACTGCTGCCCACATTCTTTTTAATGCACCGCCGGATACCACTGGCCTTCTTGGCCACAAGGGCACACTGCTGACTTGTTGTCGACCAGGACTCCTAGGTCCTTCTCCACAGTGCTCCCTCTTCTAGTAGGTCAGCCCCTAACCTGTACTGATGCATGCAGTTACTCCTCCTCAGGTATAGAACCCTACACTTGCTCTCGTTGAACCTCATCAGGTCCCTCTCTGCCCAACTCTTCAGCCTGCCCAAGTCTCACTGAATGGCAGCACAGCCTTCTGGTGTGTCAACTACTCCTCCAAGCTTTGTATCATCAGCAAACTTGAGGGTGGACTCTACCCCTTCATCCAGGTTGTCGATGAAGATGTAGAACAAGACTGGACCCAGTACCAAACCTTGGGGAACACCGCTAGTGTTAAAAGCCTTGCTGACGTCAAGGTAGACAACATCCACTGCTTTCTCCTCATTTACTCAGATGGTCATGACATCACAGGGGACTACCAGATTGGTCAAGCATGATTTCCCCTTGGTGAATCCATGTTGCTACTCTTGATAACCTTCTTTTCTTCCACTTGCTTGGAGATGACATCCAGAATAAGCTGTTCCATGTGTGCCATGAGTGCCGCAGAGGCACTCAAGTGATGTGGGTCACCAGAAGTGCTGTGAGGCTTGGTTAAATGGTGCTTGAAAGCACTGAAAACACCGGGAATTAGATGTGAGGAAAGACTGCCGGACAGCCCCTGCTTACTCACCTATAAAAACACAGCCTGGACTGGGTGAGGGATGCATTAGGGGATTCTGCTTTTCAGGTCATCTTTTCATCTCACAATTTAGAAAAAAATTCTACATTTNTGGCAACAAAATGGATCCCTGAGACTTTCCCAGGCTTGTGCATGTCTCAGCAACACTTCACTTATTCCTAAAGATCTAACAATATCTAATCTAGTTCTGTCAGTAGGCGGCTGCCAAACAAGGGCTAGGACACTTGACTTCAAAAAACAAAAACAAACCACCTAACTCTCCTCATTTTTTAATTTTGTTTAAAAAAAAAAAAAAAAAAAAAAAGTCACTGTTTTAAATTTGAGCTCCTTAATATTATTTTTCATAGGCCTTTTTTCTGAAGAATGGGTGTAGGGCTTATAACTAAAGATACAAGGGCTGTCACGGTCCTCTGTGGGATGTGACTATCAGTATTTCATTTCATTTTTTTTGTTAATTAGTGAGGCACTAGATCTTTAGCCCACTTGAAGTACTATAACAGCACAAATTCTTCAGTAATATGGCAACGTGGAATTGTAATAATGAAGACAATTATGGATTTCTGGTAGGAAGCTAAAAGCAAAGAAACACTAGAATTAAAATTCCTTTTGCACTAAAAAAGTAATGAGTTTTTTTTACTTTATTTTTTGAATACTTTCTTCAAAAAGATAAAAGAAAAAACAGGAGACATAGTATTAATAATTTGATTTGAACTCTACTTTAAAACTGTATCTATAATTGGATAAGAAATTTGGCTTTTCCAAGTGTATGCCTTGATAACAGGCCAGAAAGTCATCTGTGCATTTTACTTCTTGACAGTAATCACTTTCAATATTCTGTAAAGGTACCCAGGAGACAAGTAGAGGTGTTTGGTAGTGAACAGAAAAACATTATCAGTCTTCACAAAGACAGTAAAAATTACTGATCTGTGACATCTCACATGTTCAAGTCAATTAAATATGATTAACAACTACCTGGGCTGGTGTATATGTTGCTCTTTATATATACAGGGAAAAAGGACTATGGATATTTACTTACCCTCCTCCTCCACATTCATCTGCAGATGTGTCCTGTAGCTCAAACATACGTTCAGAAAATAGTTTGGGGATAAGGAAGGAATTGCTGAAACCCTGGAAATGATAGAGGCTTTGCAAGTTTCCTGCTGCCTGACAATTTGCTAAACATTTTCCAAGGCAGGAAAAAATGTCAAAATAAAAACCAAGAACCTGGAGAATATTTTTAATATTGTCTTCCTGATTTTACAATGAGCACCATGCCACACCGGCAACAGAAAGAAGAGAAGGTTCTGCCTACCTGAGCAGGTGGTGGTGGCTGTTGCACAAAGCCTTGGGGTGGCGGCGGCGGCTGCAGCACTTGCTGGGACACTGGTGGACCTGAACCTGTAAAGCCTCCTGGGGGAAGCTGTTGAGTTGGGGAAGCCATGATGTAACCCGTCTGCTGGGCAGGCTGCTGTAGAATGGGTGACGGGTAGACAGGACCAGAAGGCGATTCAGGGTTGTCTCCAGATGACTGACGACTTAAGCTCATCTGGTTAAACTGGGTGGTCATGTCATCTCGCTGCAGGGCAAAAGTCAGTAGAAAACGATGTAGACATGATGTCTGCAGTAGATGTTTAAGCAAATCAGCAAAACAAAATAGATTCAAACAGAGCATGAGGGGAAAAGGAGTTGCTCAGCTCAAGTGCCAAACTTTGCAGAGATATCTAGAAAAAATGGAGGCAATTAAAATGAAAATGACTATAAATGCTTTGACAAAGGCTGCAAGGTGGTTGGCATGGCCTGACATGAAAGCCAATTATTTTGGCTTTTACCCTCCCCACGTCCTTTTTTTTCCCCTAAATGTCAGTGAACTTTACAGTGTTCAGAAGATGACATTTTCAATAAAAAGGGCATGGAAGTAACTTTTTGATGAATACCTTTTCGCCAAACACAAAATTCCTCATCCAAAGACATGGTGGTAATTTCACCTGTGTTTCAAAATGATCCCAACAGGAATTCAGTAGAATTCACGTGCAGATCTTTTCCTTTTTGGACCGTTTTGATAATCCAAGGTTGCAAGCATAAAGAAGGTAAAAAAGCTAAGCCTTTGGTTCTTATTTCAAGACTTACAATTCAGTGTTGAAAAGAAACAAGTGCTTTACTTGACTGCAGAGGGGAAAAAAGTCTATGGTAGGATGAACATACCACGTTAAGTCAATGGACCTAGACCTTGTTACATGCTGGTAATGATAGAAGAATTCTAGACAGTATCTGTTCAGTCTTGCAAAAAGATTCATTGAAAATCAGCTCTCAAGTTTATTCCATGAAGGTCAAAGATTTATAAATGTGAATCTTCATTTGTGCTCAGATTACAAGACTTTTAAATATTGAAGATTAAAGTGTATTCTTTATAGCAATACACCCCTCATAAAACTACCTTGTGTGCTAATATGCAGATTTCTTATTTACCCCCTCAGGGATGGGGAATAAGCAATGAAAAAATCATTTATATTTAAAACATCAATTTCCTTTTATAAATGGACTGTCTTTGATTATGTTGACATTCCTGTGGTGTTTACTCTCTAAAGCCATCCTGCACAATGTATTTACCCGCAGGAAATTTCAAAATAGAAAAACACGGCTTTTTGTGGTGAACATGGCAACAAGCACTCGCTCCACAGACTCACCCTTCTACTTCTGCAAGAGGATACTATGGGCAATCATTTTAAACACCCTTGTCCAGACCTTCAGGAGGCATAAGAAAGATTACTATTACCTTTAGTGGCACTCTGCATCCATATTCAGACACATAAGTGGTCTATCTGAAGTTATTTCTTTAAAAAGGTAGAATATTTGTTACCTGGATGGCAAATGACTATAAACAAATGCAATGAGAAACTTTATTGCGCCGGGAATGCCTCTGGATTTGCACAATTTACACACTGTGCACTCAACGCACATGAAATAGACAAATTTCCTATTTGACAGAACCAACAATTTCATGAAGAAGGGGAAGTTTCCCTATTAAGACAGTCAATCTTGGCTTTTTATTTTTAGTGCTTATCGCTAGAACAATCTGAGATGCATGAGAGATACTTTTCAAGGAAATTATCACTGAGATATCGAACTTCTGTTCAGCACCAGACACGTTTTCTCATCCTTTAAGTGGTACTGTTCATCTACCAGGCATTAGGAATACTATTCTAGCTGCAAGGATCTATTCAGCTTTGTTTCCATCTTTTACTATAGCTAGGTGACATCTCTACCTTGAGAAAAATCGGTCATCAACAAGATTACCAGGGAAAATAACAAGAAAAAGAAGATCTTGCAGTGACTCTTAAAACGTCAGCTTTGTTTTACAACAGTATAATCTTAGCTCTGTAAGCACCAACCCAGATTCAGACTCCAGAAGTGCACTCTGTTTATTTTTATTATACATGGGCCATTAGCGTTTAGCAGTGATGCATGATAGTATCACACCTTTGGCAGCTGGCTCACCGACACTGTTTTTTAAGTGCTCTGGTATGATCAGGGAATAAATCAGATTTAATATACTGATTTAATATACTGATAAAATAAAATATAAGGATTTCCTAGAGGTCTCTTCTCCAGCTGTGGGCAGAAAAAGGGGATAATATCCAGACCTCAAGTACCCATTTCCTTGAGGCTCCACTAACTAGGTAGATGGCCCTGCTCTAAATTTCACTGGCCAGGCTGAAACCAGTGGGGACATTCTTATAAAATGCTTGTCAGTGCCCAAAAACGTTAAGGCTGAGAGGGATTTAGTTGGAGCTCTCATGAGGGAAGCCCCTCGCAGTCCTCCCCAGATGCTCTCGAGCATACTCATACTCACACACCCGACTTCAAGGAAAGAAAATACAAAAGTCTTTGGTACCACAGAAAACTGTTGCGTTGGAGAGACTGGCAGGAGGTGCTGGGGAGGATAAGAAACTGCTGGATATTGGACTGACTGAGAGGATGGCTGCATTGCCTGAACAGGCTGCAAAATAAACACAGTGAAAGACAGTAAATACAACCCACTTAGAAAAAGAGATAACAACAACAACAAACTCTGTTTCTGAGAACAAAGGTCTCAAACACAGCTCTGAAAATGCAGGTGACTCATCGCCAGAAGAGAACAAGAGGTCAGGTACTGTGATTTTAGTCCTCATTTTAGCTTTCCACAAACAATTCTTTAGTACAGAATTTTCTCCTTATTTTCTTATATTTGATGGCTGCTAGATTAAGTAAAGCCACAGCTACACCTTCTTACTACGGATGTGAAGCAAAGCCAAATAATAATTTTACATTTAATTTACAGAGATAAAATGGAAGAGCAGCACAGGGTAAGTTTACATGTGGATTTTGCCGATAATGACCAATTTAACTCAGTGTGTCATAGGCAAAGGAATAATGATTGTAAAGCTGCTTTGGCAGAACATAATAGCTAGAAAAATTAGCAAAAAACAGACTGCAAATTAATGACAGAGACAGGTCTGTCAGCTCAGAGCAGATGTTTATCTAAGTGAAAGAACAATTTTCTACAGCACTGTTGCCTTGGAACAGCTTTACTATTTCTTTTATTTTAATCTCTTGTTGAACTCCACTCTTACAGAGGTTTGGAACCACCACCTTCTTCTAAAACTGCTGAGACCAAATGAAGGAAAGAGCCGCAAACATGAGTGCAAACATAGTAACATCAAAGCAAGTGCAGTGAATTTAAACGTCTCCCAGGATAACCTGGGATGCATCTGTGCCAAATTATAACAACATAAAAAGTACAGTAGATCTTGGCTGCTTGTAGAGCAAGTAAGATAACAGATCCTTGCTGGAGTAATTCCCTTTGTCTGCCCTGCAGTCCACCCTGAGTGAACAGACATGTAGTGTGCAGTTTGAACCAGACCCAAGGTCTGCTGCCTGTGCTTAGCCATCACTGGCCACGTGCCACAGCCATCCAGGGTCCAGGGAGATGAAGTACCATAGCACTAAGCCTAAACTCTGCTGCTGTTCCCCTCTACTGCTGCAGCTCCAGAGCTTCTAGCTCAGAGTGGGGTCATGGCCAGAGTATGGGGCAAGGGCAGAAGACAACTCGGGGTCTTTCTGGTGGGGTAGGGCTGTGAGAGAGCTACCTACAGCACAGGCCTGATGTAACTTGAATGGCAGAGTTAGCAGGGCCCCAAGTTGTACTTGAATTTTTGAACTCAACCCTGCTGCTGCAGAAAGTGACAGGAAAAGGTCCAAAGCTGTTCACACAGCATCAGGATAAATTTGTGCGTGACAGGCCAGAGCCACAGAGAAAGCACAGGACCCTTGAAGATCCACCAAGTAGTAATGTTTCCAAAGTTTGCAGTTAAATTCTCCACGTTCTCCTCCCACACTATCATTCTGGTTGGGTTCCAGTTCTGCCCTCAGCTTGGCAGACTATACCTCAGGAATGGTGGTGATGAAAAGCTCCAAGTCTATTTGCTCTGTGTAAATATTCTGCATATGGCGTACCTAGGTTGCATGCCTCAACTCTCATACCAAAAGAGGAGAAATCCATAATGAGAATAGTACTCTAAAATTTTTTTACAGAGTCTGTTAGCACTGGGGATCAAATTTGCTAAGTGTAGCTGCTAGTATAGTACAAGCCTACACATGGATAAAAATAGAGAAAATGTGGAGAGTAATTACATACTAGGAAGGAGAAGCCATTAATATACATTCGCCTTTATTTTCAAAGCCACGGAAAGGTGGCTGGCAGAGAGTCAATATAGATCTGTGCTCCCACGCCTCCGCTCTCAGCAATTTGTACTGAACTACAGATTACACCAGTCTGAAAATGAATGCTTCAGCTTCTATTTGCACGGCAATTTTTCCAAAAGAAATTTAAGGACTATATAGACATACACCAACTAGCTTAATAGTCCTTTTCAAAATGAAACCATCCTTTAGATGGAATATGAAAAGGAACTTTCTTTCTCCAGCTGTTTCATCCACATTGGAAATACCAGTTTTCTTCAAAAGAAAAGAACAGAAAGCATTTTGTCTGGTTGTACCCTTCCCTCCCCCAGTCCTTTGGTTACCCTCCATATCCCCAAGAGCTTTGTTTCTTTGTCCAATGCCCACCACACCTACCTGTGTGACAAGGTGACTTGCCATTTGCTGCTGAGGCTGTTGAACCTGCTGAGGCTGCTGGGATGAAGGCTGTTGCTGAGACTGTCCCACCATCTGGCTCCTCATTGTCGGCTGGCTGCTGGGAGGATTGTATATTGCCGGTGTCCCATCAGGATTTACAAAGGGTTGACCTGAAACAAAACAAACTTCCTTTGCTGAACATTGTAAAAAATGACTGTTTTCTCTATGAAATCACACAAGCTTGCTCCAACTGATCACTAATTGACCCACTACAACAGTAAAGTGATTGTTTTTCTTGTTACATTATCAGCCATCTATTTTTTTTTGCAGGCAAGGCAGATAACTGATATTTGTTTTGGCAGTACTAACCCCCAAGGAGTGAGTAGAAGGTTGCCATGACTATAAGATGATTCAGGTGCTTTGGTTACTGGAAGTCATCCAGTGATGAATCAATTAGTACTAAGACTAAACTCTGGAACAAACACTGAAAGCAGAGTATAGTCATGTACATTTTACATCTGTACTATGCAGGTTAAATCATAGAAT
>PPHD01029514.1:0-10587 GCA_002909625.1 Bambusicola thoracicus
CTTCACGTGTCCTGAGGAAGCAGAGCAAAGGCTAACTTCATGATTCTTTCTTTTTCTTTTCTTTTCTTTTTTTTATTTTTTATTTTTATTTTTTGGAGTCTAAAAGCAGACAAGTCCAGCTCTAGGCAAATATGTACCCACATGTACATGTTCCTGCCCTTTGGAAAGGGAGACAGTTAAATCCAAGCACATTTTGTTGAGGACTGTGCATGCGTGTGTGTGATCCCTGACTCCTAATGCAGCTGGAGCACTCACATACCTGTTGGTAAGGCTGGCAGTGATGGCCTGATCTTGCCATCTTTGCTCAGCTCAGTCAGCTCCCTGGGAGTTCTTACTTCCCTGAGTCAAGGCTGCAGGAGTCACTCTTGAACTCTGGAAATGGACACCTGTTGGATAGCAGGATTTCTCCTTGCCAGGTGGCCTTTCATGTTTAAACATACTTACGGATCGCTTTCCAAAATGTTTACTTTTCCCACTAAAAATAACTATTGTTTGAAACTGCTTTAGACATTAAACTCCACAGAGAGGCCAGTTGCCACAGCTGAAAGTGAACCAGTGGGCCAAAAAAGCAAGGAGAGCTCCAAAGACAAGAAGCCACCAGCGGAGCTGAGCAAGCAGAAGGGCAGCAAGCAGGAAACCAGAGAGCAGCCAGACTGCAGGGAGCAGCACGCAGCTGAGACCGACTCCATCCAGAGCGGAGGGGACGCTGCCAAGGAACCCACCTCCTTCAAGAGGATGGAGAAGAGGCAGTCATTTGGAGGCTTTTTTAAAGGCCTTGTACGTTATGTTGATCCTATCTTTTTAAGTTATTTCTTAACTAATTTTAACTCCCAATCTGCAAGCTGTTAACCCTGTGAGATTTGTGCTCTGATGCACAGTACGTCCATATCAGGAGTGTCATTCTGTAAGCAGCTTGCAGGACTAGAGCTAAAATGCAACGCGTTGGTCAGAGGCAAGAAAACTTGGGCCTCAGGGTAGTGATTTACAGGTACAACCAACCGTGGGACAGCCATAATTGCTCCCACACCCCTGCTTCACAGGTTCATGCCTTGGCCATGGGGATGACTCAACTGCTCCTGTAGCAGGTGCTGAACCACCTACAAATTATGGTGTATACATGAAGGAAATGTGAGGGTGGTGTCAGTTTGCCGAGGTGTGCTGCCTCCACAGTGGTAGCTCAGCTGCTGCTCTGGGGCAGATGGTGCATCCCTGCAAGGAACAGTGGACCAAACTCCAGGAGAAAATCAAGGCATTCCTCTTTGCTGGTTGGAAACCAGCTCAGATGTCACAAGACGAGCTCCAAGAATTAGTAATCAACCACAGACTAGCAAATGAAAAGTTACACATGCTATTTTTTCCTCTCTTTTTGTCAAAATGTACTGTAAAATTGATATGCCCCCCTTCACCGAAACCTTAAATGTAGATATGAAAGAATTCAGGACAGTAAAAATCTGAGTTTCTGTAAGGCTTGCTATTACTCATGCAACAAATGTGTCCTCAGAGCACTAAATGCATGGATTTCTTTTCTCCTGTTTGCATTCAGGGTACAGGTTAGACCTGGAACTGCCTCTGCCAATTTCCATTACTTTTGATAGACCATTTGGACAGAAGCGTTTTGCATCTCTCCTCACACTGCCACAATGAGTCTGGAGTTATGGGGTCACTTTTAGCATCCTTTGGAAAACTTGTAACCTGAGCTTCATCACGAAGTTCAGGTGGTGCAAAGAATGTGAACGGATTGAACAGTACCTGCCATGATTCCTAGTGAATCTGGTTCCTATTGAGAGATAGCAGCTTTTATCCCTTCCTCCCTACTCTGCTTCAAAGAGTGTCACAAAAGGAAAAGGCAGCCAAGAAAGCCTCCAGGTCTGAAAGAAATGTCAAGCAATACAGAGTGAAATGGTAGCATGGATCTGAAAATGAGCCCTGTTAGGATTTGGGGTTATGCAGTCAGGTTGCCATGCAGACCAGTGTGACTCATTCTGAGGTTAGCAAGCACACACATTTATTTGCACGTGTGCTTTAATTTCCTCACTTCCTCCTGCCTTCACATTTGTGTCTGAGATTTCCCTGGTGCGCAACGCCTGATCGGCACTCAGAAGCACACATGTGGGCGTTGTGTCCTGAGAGGTATATTGGCAACTTCCTCCCAGCAACGAATCTGGGAGTTCTGTCACTCACACCCCTTAAATGATGCTAAAGATCTCTTTCGCCGGCATAAAGTTATCTGGAAACAGGCCAAATGTTAACCACCCCTATTATCTGTTATACAGAGATACTGAGATTTGGGTTTTATTCCTAGTCTGGTGACTTACTGAAATGAGGTACTGCCAGTTCTCCTTTGTTGTGACTTCCTGAATGTGTGTGGAAGGGTTTTGTGTTGCCAACTGTGCTTTGTTTAGTGATATTCATAGGTGCTGTATCCAAAATTTGTGTAGAGTTTAACAACAGATACAAATTTAGACTTATTCCAGAAAGGGAGATATGGGGAACTGTAAGCTAGTAAGGAAACATGCTTTGAAGTGCAAGGTCATGGAAGGTTCAGAGGTGCAGGAAAGGTAGCAGGTAGCAGTGATACAAAGGGAAGAAAAAGGCTTTTTGATGCAGTGAGGAGATTGTGTACAGGTAAAAGGACCATTCACGGGGAAAAACATCTGCAGAACAAACATAGAGGAAGTAGAAACGTTCAGTGAGATATTTCTGCTTGCTCCAGCAGTATGCTGGACAGCTTGGCTACAGAGCCAGCCCGTCTGCAGTTATAGAGGGTAGCATTTCTCTAACTTCCCTCTGCCATTAACAAGAGAGAACACTTCTTAAGCTTTTTTGTTAATAGCAGTATAGCCAGTTTGGTTAATTCTTTGCGTTTTTGAAGGCGGGAGGGTGGGAGGAAGAAATTCTGTGTATGGAAAATATCCCCCAGGAAATGAGTGCCTCTGGGATGACCCACAACAAAGCATCCCAGTTCTGCAACACTATGGAAAAATAAGCTATGCATCTCCAAGGTGATCAGACTAAGTGGCAGGAAGGAAGGCTCATTAATCTAGAAGGATCAGATCAGACACAGACCAACGCCAGAAATCTCTTTTTGGGATAACAGTGCAGATCTCTGGTGACAACTCAGAAAAAAGCACTAAGCTTTGTGCTGATGAAACAGAAGCAGTGCACACCAGGAAAGAGATCCAGGAGGCCTCGCTTGCGTAATCCGTGGCCACGGAGCTCCTCCTGAACTCTGGCAAGCTATTTCCATCGCTGCTATTTTAACACCACTTTCTCCTCAGTGCATTGATTCCTCTGGGAAAGGGCACGGAGTGAGAGAATGTCATAGCCCAGGAATGCAGCTGATGGAGATGCTTCAGTTCAAACATCTGCTCCCACTATACTGAAATTTTTGACACAAATGAAGCCACTTATGCAGGCAAACAATATTATGGCCTGACTGTGTGATTTTGGCACAGACTATAAGGTCTAATGTCTGCTCTTATGGCTAAAGAGATGAATTTCTAAGCTACGTGAAATACAAAGGCATTCCATGAGAACTAGGAAAATTAGATTTGATAATAAAAGAACAAATAATTACATTGTTTTCTGAGCTGGAATAACTGACACTGATGTTGTCAGAGGCTGGGAGTACTCAGCACATGGGAAACATTCTGACTTATTCAGATCTGACATGAACTACCAAACATAAAACCCCAGCACTGCGACATTCCTGGGTGTGCGCTTTGAGGTGCTCTGCCCAAAGTGTGTTCCAGCCAAGCTGCCACAAATGCAGACAACTTTCACTGCACTGAAAAGGGCCATGCAGAGTAATTGGGAGCGAGATGTAGGCAGTAATACCTGTGCTTAAGAATCCGATGGCAGAGCTGGAATTTGGCCGTTAAAAGGGCAGGAACAAAGTTCCTTATTTTATGTGGTGCTTGGAAATTCCAGTTGAACAAGAATCATCAGCCCTCTCCCTCACAGCTTCCTGCTTTACTCAGCAATCACCTTGAAAATGGGTGCAGCAGGGAGACTTGCATTGGCAAATAACGTGAGACACTTCTGCAAATGTGCTAAATGAGTCAAAACGAGGATTATCTGAAGTGAGCTTTACCTCCCCTACTCCTTCCTCCACCCAGTCTGCATCATTTACAGGAAGGATGGCAAATGGTATCATCTTGTTTTGTAGATCAGCATAGAAATATGTCAGTATCTTCACATGTTGGATGGAATAGCTGCAGCTGACAGACTCAAAGTGAGTCTTACAGGGGAGGAAATCTGACTTGAGCAGGTTTTTAGGGTTGCTGGACAAACCCTAATGATACAAACAAATCATATTCACCAAACAAATGACATTTGGCACTGTGTGACTGTGACTGCAGCCTGTTACTTTTTTAAAGTGTCTTTTATTTGTTGCTTCATGTAAGTGACAGAATAATAATCATTCTGTACCAGCATCTTCAAAACAAAGCAAACCCATTGCAAGCAATGGTGTTTCACCCACCCACCCCAGCACAGGACTGCAGTTATGCTCAGGCAGGAGATGTTTTTCAGTCCATTACGATTGCTGTCTGCTCTTCTTTATACTTAGATTCACAAAGGTGAAAAGTTGAAGGGATATCAGTGTGGTGAAATCTAATCACTATAAAAAAGCACTGATCTTATTTCTCTGACAGGAATGAGGAAGCTGAGGTCTTTCTCTCCCCATTTGACACAGAACAGTCCCATGGTGTCTCGAAGTGATGAGTCAAGTTCCCAGTGTGAAGCACGCTGTGTGAAAGGACATTTCATACGCAATTCTGCACAGTTCATATTGTAGGGAAAGCACATAGCCCCATTTAGCATTGTCATGGTGTTCTTCTGCTCAGTCTGCAATGATTTAGGCATGGGGCTACAAACAGGACTGGCATCCATACACACTGTTAACAGCCATCTCTTAGTGTTTGTGGATCCATTTTGCTGCTGTGTTCTCAAGTTCCAATGGCTTCAAGGCCAGCAAAATCAGGTCAAGGTATCTTAAACTAGAGCCAATTTTCTATTAATTACTGGCCAAAAATTTAGTTGGCAAAGCTAGATCTGTGCACTTCCTCATCCTAAACTGGATTAGTGTCTTGAACTGGTTCCAGACCTGGAATTATATGTGTCATATAGAGAAGTTTTATCACTCCAACATTGTCAAATATCTGTCGTGCATGAAAGTATTTAATTCTCCTTTAACTTAGAGCAGACCAAGGCCGGCTATAATACACTATTAATCATGCTTGAGGGGCTCCCAGCACGGCCTCAATGAACCATTTAGGCCAGAGATATTTTAGTGAGAATTGGCCATAACTGTAATACTGAAAGTAAGCAGCAACACGTCTCTGGTCTGTCAGCCCGTTTCCTAAGCACAATCACTTTTTATGCTGATTGGGAAAATTATATTAAAAATACATTAAAATAGTAATTTAAGCAAAACTGCAGGCAGTATTGTTCTGGGACTGTCACAGTGTGCTCATATGCTTACATAAACCAAGTGAGGGGTTAATTAGGAACAGCAAAGAGCAGGGATGAGAATGAGTGGATGATGCCTGCTAGCAAAGCTCTAACATGTAATTCCTGACCTAACTGTTCTGAAATACCAAAACAAAACGTATACGTTTCTGTATCTTATTCCACAGGGTTCCAAAAGGATGTCTGATGCTGAAGTGCAAACAGATCCGGTGTCTATCCTACCTGCTGGGAAATCCAAGTAATGAAGGCACTTGGCTGCGGGAGGATGGGCAGCTCCCTGTGAGCTCACCTGCACTAGAGATGACTCATTATTTTCCTTTACGTGGCTGCCATCAAACGCCCGAGGCTCAAGCAAACGCTGGTGTATCGTGTAAGGTGTATCATTTGCAGGCTTTGTTCTTTAGATGTTAGAAAGAAACTGTAAAGATCATCAAGAATGTGTAGTAGTATTTTTAAAGAAAGGTCATGTGGGTGATTTTTAGTCTGCGGAAGGCAGGGTACGTAAGGTAAGGAAGCGGCAGTGAATTAAATAAATAGCAGAAGAAGTGCACGTGACAAAGGAATGCAGTTTGTGCAGCGAGGGGTGAGCAACAAATCCTCAGCTTTAGAGAGCTTTAAATTAGCCAGGAAAAGAAAATCTCCTCTGATAAACGTTATACTTAAATGCAAAAACAACCGAGTCACCTTCCGTGGTTTCATACAGCGCTGAAATTAGCCAGAAGCCTGCAGTCCAATAGGATCGGCGGTTCTAAAGTTACGCTTCGTCTTGGTTATTAATGTGAATTAAAAAGCTAAAACGCAAAGGCTTTCCGTGATTGAGGCGACTTCTCTCCCGTCTCGGTGAGGCGGGATAACAAATTTAAAGCTGTTTGAGGTTCTAATGGGAACACACGGGGGCAGCCGCGTCCCCACGCTGCCCTAACCCAGGCTGTGCCTCCAGCCCTGCTCCTAATGTTTGGCAGATGATAGGAAGAAATACTTAGCTGCTTCCGATATTTGTTTATATTCGTACTTGTAATTAATCCTAATAAAATCAAAGCTGCCCAGGCAGCTCCCTGCTTCACGAGGCTCCTGTAATAACTGTGCTTAATAAATTTTACAGAAAACGGAGGTGTCGGTGCTTTATTCAGCCCTGGGCTGACTCAGACAAGGAACCATCAGCCTGGTGTTTGTAGGCGCGTTTGTGTCTGAAGGGTGCAGCACGGGATGGTATCAGCTCCTGATGATTAAATACATAAATACTAATCCTTTCAAAAAAATTAAGAGCTGCTTTAATCTTGAGACAAAATTCATTGTTTACATCCCTGTTCTCGGATGATTGATGTGACATTTAGGTGTAAATCAACACATTGAAGTCCTGCCTGTGAAGTGAATCGCTGTCATTATTTGAGAAAGGATTACTGCAGGCAACCAAGTGTGAATTCTGTAAGATCTGTGGAACTGCATTTCTAACTAGAAATGAGCCAAAGAAGAATGAGGTAAAAGAGCCATTTTTCTTCATAGGAATCACTGGAGGTGGACAGTATTTCTGCACTGGCCTCGCAGGCCTACAGGCTTGGTGCAGACCACCAAAACTAGCCAATGTTTCTGTGTGTACAAAGCAGAGACAGAAGGCCTTTTAGTCATAGTAGCACCTTCTGTTCTGCTCCCAGGCTCCATGGGCTTTCAGCACACAGCAATATCACTCAGCAGTGACCGCCTACAGAATTCAAACCTGAGTCATAGTAACGTACTTCTACCACTGCATGGGACCTGGAGCTCCTGTGGGTCTCTGTTTATGGTATCAAGAGAGAAGAGCTGGGATTGTTGTATGCAACACTGCAACAAAGTAAAATGGTTTTATGCTTTGTCTACGGGAGCGCACAGTTTTAATTAAATCAGTGAATGCAAAGCTACGGTGTGACAACCACCCTGGTTACATGTGTGTATGGAAGAGCTGGATGTCAGCACAGTGAATGCCATCAGAAAAAGAGCTTGAACTATCATGCTGTAACAGTGACTTCATGCCCCATGTGATCGCCTCTGTATTAAAATAGCACTTAATCTATTTTTAAATGAAAAAAAACGGGCTAATTAATTGTATTATAGGCCCCATATATTGTTATTACTGTGTCACAGATAGTATAGATCATTATATTATGGATAGATCAGGCCTTCTGTGTAAGATAACTCTTCGCTGGTCTGTGCTTCAGGAGCAGAACTGCACTGACTGCCATTCAGTCCTGAGGCAGTGAGGGCTGGCGAGATGTGACCCCATCCCTTGGCAGTGGGGTTAACTTCAGGAATCAGGAAATCCTCTTGGCAGAAAAACAAGAATAACAGCAAGTTTGGCTGTGGGTGCCCTGGTGCCACGGAGCTATTATTGCAGCCAAAATGAGGGTTCTGTTGGCACTGCCTCCCGCAGAGAAATCCCCCATGTTGTTTGATTCCTCTCTGACAACAGGAAAGCTCGAGCTCTGGGGAAGCGAGTTGGCCTTCTTATAAAGCAGCACTCCGAGCCCCAGGAGGAAGAGAAGTCTTCGGAGATGCATCGCCAGTGCAGTCGAGCTTCCGCATTCCACGTGCTGTGCAAGAATGATGAGAGTACAGCTGTTGTGTTCAGGCCCGGTAAAGCTTAACGAGTCGTTGGGAAATCAAAGCTTAGGGAAGGACTGCAAATCCAAGACAAAGGAGAAGAGCGGCCAAACCGAGGCACTGCATTTAGGCAGTGCTGTCAGCAAACAGCTCTGGTTTTGTACATAAGATCTTTTGAGGGGAACTGAAGCAGATGAGACTGCTTCAGATATGCATGCACTGAAGAATTTTAAGGACAAAATGCAATCTCATGATTATGTAAATAACCCGGGGAATGGATTTTAAACGCCGCTTTTTGTGTGCAAAGCACTTCTCTCCAGTGGCCAGGCGTTTACCCCTGGCCTGCCCTCCTCTATGCCGTGCAGGGCTGAGCTGGGGCTGGGCCATGCTCTGCCCAAGCGCGTGGAGTTGAGCACCATCGCAGCAGCCTGGGTGCTGTGGGTTTTCATAACCTGAAAGCAAATGATCTCCTTTGAAAGTATATCAGAGCTCAATTGCTCCTCTCTGGAATCTGTCCAGATGTCTAACTTCATTACACTTCAAGGTGAGTTCTACAGATAATTCCCAGCTAAGCTGCCCTGCACTGATGCGTACAACACACAGCCTGCACAGAACAAGGTAATATCCGGTCTTAAACAGTCCACCCATTAATTGTATGCATAACCAGCCACTAATTACCAGTACACACAAAATAAATACTTGCATTTCAGCAGCCAGTACTTGTTTGGTGTAAGCATCACCTACAGCCTCTCTCAAAATACAACAACAACAAACCACCCTTTCCAAGCCTGTCCTGTTGCAGGCCCAGCCCCAAGGCTGCCCTTGGGCCCCTCACCCTCCCTGTGCCCCCAGCCCCACTGCCTGCATGCTGGGCTGCTCACTGCCCGGGAGCCCATCTGAGCATGTGACTGTCATGCAGAGCACAGGCTCCTGGGGCACTGACTTTCATGGTACGTTACTTCTTATGGTGTCCTTGTTGTCTTAGCTTTGTCTTAGCTGTGCCTATATGCCCTAAAATATCACAGTGATGGTCTAGTTCCTGTGTAATACATCTTCTGAGGTTCCTTGTGGGTTGCATGTCTACTGAAACTGCTTGCTGATGTGTATTTCCAAGGAGAAAATTTGCAAAGAAGGAAACACACCTGAGAGCACCCCACACCTGTGCTTTCTACTTGTTGGCCATGCCAGGCCTGTCGTGGTATGGAGGTGGGGCAGCTCTCCAGCTGGGAGCAGGAGCTGCGTTCTGCCCCTTAACGACAAAGCTGTGCTTTAGAGATAACTGGTGAGGTGTGCTCACACTGAGAGCAGGGTGCAGCCAGGGGGTGGACAGAGCCACTGCCAGGGTAGGTGTATTTGGCTGTGTGTGACACTGCTGGTCCTGCACCTTGTGCTTTTACAACATTATACCTACCTTCATGCTCTTCTGTATGTAAGCATTTACAGCTGGCTTTGGGATGGCATGCAAGAAAATCTGTGTTCTCATACTGAGAAAGAATAGCGTGGCAAGAGATACACATAGGGTTATTGTGCAGAGGAGTTGTGGTTGTGGGGGCTGAGCCCACTTGTGAGCACAGAGATGGATGGGATAGCTTTAATTGCTTTATACTCATCTGAGAATATCAGTGAAGAAGCTGGATTTGCTATAGGCTCCACCTCTTCTGGATAACACACCCGGGTCTTTACTGGCAACTTCAGCAGTTTAGCAGTTCTGAGAATACAAAAACAGGAAATTCTGCACCCGCCTTGACAGGGACTGGAGGACTGAACAGATTCCTTCAAGAACGCATTATTTTTTGAGAACAAATTATCAAAAGCTTTGAAGAAAAATAAATCCCTTATCAACATTCTTTGCTTTTTCTTAATCCCACAGAGGAAGCATTAACAATTTGCTTTTAAACCGGAAAGGTACAGAGTCCAAATTCCTCCCTTATCGCATCCCACTGTAATCAGGTGATGCAGCACTTGACACTGCCCTGTCACCTTGACACAGAGTGGTGGGGTCCCCTATGACCACAGCACTGTATGGAGAACAATGAACACAGACCCTCAACACAGCCCCAGTCCCGAAGCAGACCCAGGTAAATGTAGGACAGCTCTGAGTACACAGGGAACCACTGATGCTGGGCACAGAAGCATTTTGGTGGTTGTTTTTACAACTGTGCTATAGCAAAGGACTCCATCAGAAACATGAGCCACGTAAATTCAATTCCAGTGTAACTAAATCCATACTAAGGCTTCTGGCAATAATAACGACTGTACTTGAAAAACGTTTGGGGTCCCCTCTCTCACTCTCTAACCTCCTATCAATCCTACTGGTAAACTTATGAGGGAAACTGGGCCTTGTTTCCCATAGCCTGCTGTCGTGGTGGGACACACTGGTCCTGCAAGGGTTAAGTGCTGCCGTGGGGTGGGCCGGCACAGCTGGTGGCAGTAAAGGAGCTAAACTCTCTTTGAGAGGGATTGGGAAAGAATATAAAGGTAGCATGGCAGCTGCCCTGAGAGGGGATGGGCTGCAGAGAGGAGCCAGGTAGGAGTGGTCTG
>PPHD01029515.1:0-10587 GCA_002909625.1 Bambusicola thoracicus
TTTTTTTTTTTTTTCTTTTCTTTTTTTTTCCCCAAGAGAAGACTTGGAGCAGGAGCTTAATTTGGGTGAATTTGGCTTCTGAGTTCTCTTCTGGAGGAACTTATCTGCCTATTTCTGTTGACCGTGTAAAGAGCTTGGCTACTGTGCATAATAGCAACTCCTTCACACCCTCCGCCCCCAAATCCTTAGAATATCCATAAAGTGTGTTCAGTCTGTTAAGTGAAAAACCAATAAATGGCACTTTAAAATAATTATGAACACCTGATGAGTTTTTTTTTTTTTGTTCGTGCCTATTACCAGACTCGATTAAATATAGAACTATTAGTTTAGACTTCGTTACAACTCGGAATTAGAGTGGTGGTTTCCTACCCATGGCTCAGGGATAATGGATTGCTCACATGATTTGCTTGCATTCACGGAAGATTAAAAGAAATAGAACTGAGGTTGACAGTCCAAGTTAATTGCATAGTTTCCCAGCCTTTGCTGGTCCATGGGTGATATTGATGTCAGTCTTTATATTTTGTCACTAACTCTATTTAAATTCCTTTAAATAAAATTAGCTGGTTGTCTTGAAGGGACAAATTAACACTTACTGCCGTACCATGTATGGATTCTAAAATAATTGTCTTCGGACACAGGTTTGGGATTGTGTTGAAAATTTGGAAGTCTAAATCTAAATGGATGAGCAGATAGACTTTATGGGAAGAAATATAATAATTTGTTTACCATAATTGGAGAAGAGGAAAATACGCTAAAAAGCAGCAGCATATGTGTATTAAAGCATGTTTAAAAACAGAGCTAAAGCAGATCTCAAGAGGTCAGCCTACTCTGGTCCGGTGCTTTGTTAGAGGATCAACATTATCAATTTCAATATGATGCTCTTTCAATTTAATCACTTTTTCTTTTTGTTCCCTCTGTGCAGAACTGCAGACTGATTTTTCCACAGGAACAAAAGCACTGATCTGCACTGAGTTTCAAAGCCTGTACTTGTCCTGTTGCCTGAATTCTAATTATTTTGGATCATATGTTAAATTTATCAGGTTATTTCCAATTGTAACTCACTTTCTAACATGGTTGCAACTCTTCCATCTTCATATCAATAGCCAGATTTCAGTGTGAACCCATTTTTATCATACAATGGTATTTGATATTTTTTCTTTGTGATAGTACTCTGTGGTTAAATCATTGGTTTTGCTCTTTGCTGCCTGTAAACTGGGCAATACGATGTTGCAGAATCTAACTCTGAAATATATTGATGAGGAGATGCCTTTATTTTTAAATATATGAAGTTAATAGTAAGTATGAGTTTATGAATATGCTTAATAGTTTGTAAGATTGGGATAAAAAAGGCAGCTCTGAAAGCAGCTGTTTTATATGTCTTTATGGAGAGTCAGTAAGAAGTGTCACCTTTCCTTACTCCTTAGCAGTGCATACAAAGGCTATCCTTAAAGCTTTGCAGTCAATTTTCACATCTAGCATGTCTTTTAAATAAGGGTCTATGCCATCACTTTCCGAATTTCTCTCTACTTCAGGCTATTACGTTTGGAGCAATATTTTGGAAGGCTGTGCATCCACTTGGCTGCAGTCCCCCTCTCATTTCTACTTAGCTAGTTACTTGTTAAGAAATGTCAGAGTAGGCCTCTTTGTCCCTTGCATCTGAAGAGGAGCATGGCTGAGTTCACCTACTTCTTGCCTCCTAGACCTTGACCTCACAATGCATCAATGTCCAGGTCAGCGAAGAGCACCATATAGCCTGTCACTGGAAATTGGCTGTCCTGAGGATCCCAGTGCTAACTAGTGTGGCCTTGAGAGAGTTAAAAGGATGGGATTTGTTTCTGCTCCTGTTGGCTCTCTGGGGGTTTCTTTTGATATGATTTCACCCCTTGAATAAGTAATAAAATATCCCAGAGTTCATCAGATTGTAGATCTGAAGGAATCAGGGATCAGGGGTCTTTTCAGACACCAGACATTCATTTTCTGGAGACAGCAGTACATAGTTCAGGAGCACAGGCTGACAGGAAGTGATTTTAAATAAACAAACAAACAAAAACCCCTTTTTTCATGGTCTGAGAGTTTTGTACAATAAAACAATTAGAACTTACGAAACCAGATTTCCCACTTGACCATAAAAATGCTTAATTTCAGAAAAGGAATGTATCTATGGGTTTTATTTTACTATATGAAATATATGCCTTACAGATACATAGCAGATAATGCTAATATGCATAATATTTATTACAAACATCCTCTTAACTGTGCTAGAACTGCTGAAAGTGTTTTGCTGTAATGGTAATCAGTACTGCAGGAGAAAAAGAGCTGCTGATGTTTTATTAGAAAGCACTTCCTTGGAATTTTCAAGATCTCCTTCTGGTTGAGCTTCTGTGATTGCTGTTACTTTTTTCCTACTTTCCTTTTTTTTTTTTTTTTGGTTTTTGTTTAAACATATTCCCATCCTTTACCTTTTAGTGAAGGCTGGGAGAGCCTCTGCAGCAGCAGAAGGGTCTGTGTGTTTTTTCTTTGTGAAACGCCTCCTGATGATGGAGAAGCCTGGTTGCCTTATATCTTTCATTGCCTAGTTCCTGACGACAGAAGTGTTTGATGTTGTCTGTCAACAGTTTAATCTAACTGCAATCCTTAAAACAAGATGTAAATGTCTGTTTACTTAAATAGAAGATAGCATCTAATTTCATTGCTTCATTCGTGATCTTGGTATTATTCAAGCGTACCTTTGGAATAAAGGGACAGGAATGCAACTTGCTGTCAAAGCTTTTGTTTATGTTGCTTTCTTCCTACAAGGTAGTATTGGAGTTTTTAGGATAGATGGTTGTTTATTGAGCTATAGGTAATTCCTGTTAATGGTATAGGATAGTATATTCTCAGTGATAATTTTTCCATTAGTAAATGAGAAGCAGAATCAGTATCTTTCATGAATATTGTGTAGAACAGGTTAGATTTTGAGTTGCTGAAATTATACTTCTAGTCATTATAGTATATATTCGCAAGTACATACGTTATCACTGAATAAGGCACAAGAAACTAAGGAATAGCTGGAAATAAATTGCTTCAGGAAATTTCTTGAGTCAACCGAAATGTCACTTACAGAGAATGGTCTCTAGATCAGGTTTTTTAGTAAAATGTGCTGATAGAAAATTGTTGTAAAAACCATTTCCAGCCTGAATCTAAGAGTTAAAGACTAATTTAATGTGAAATGAGAGAAGTTATTTAGTGTGATACAGTACTACCACACAGTGTAGAAAGGTGTGGAAGATGTAAGGAGTTGGGAGTTCAGATGGGTTATGTTTTTTTTTTTTTTTTTTTTTTCTTTTTACAAACTCTCAGAAGCATTTTATAGCTGTTGTAAGTACCTGGTTGGCTGGAGCCTGACTCTCCCCTTTGCAGGAAGTGCAGTGACGCATCTCACAGCTGTTGTTTGAGATTGCCAGTGCTGAGCTTTGCTCCTCTGCTTAGCTAACATGCACTCTGTGCCTCATACTTGCTCCTTCTTTAGTGAATGGCCAACCTGAATAAAATCTAGCCAGAGAGTTGTTACGGTATGAAGGCACTGAGTATTAAAGTTGTTAGTATTGTCTGTAAGTATTTTGTGGATTTAGAAATGAGATTGTGGAAGAATTCCTGAAGTTAGTCTTTCACTGTCCTGCTTGGCCTGATTCCATGTTGTCACCTCCTCTCCCCCCCTGGCTGTTCGTTGCTTCCCTTCTTTGGTCTCCCCTCATCCCTCACACACCTTTGTTTTTGTGCTTGAGCAGCAGCCGTGATAGGCTGGTCTTCCTCTGCTCTGGTCTGCTCTTCCTCTTCGCTCTGGGGATCCTTCTGTGCTCAGCTAGGTGTGAGAGCAGAGCAGAGCTCTATGTGCAGTAAAGCAGTGGTTCATGCCTGTGAATCCCCAGAAAGGAGTAATAAAATCCTAGGTTGAGGTTCCTGTGCAAGGCTGTCGGCCTTTCACAGAGGCCTGAAGTCCCACAGGGTTGAGGCCCGCACTTACAGTGAAAGCTGCCTGTACAGTTCGGGGCAGATGCATCTGTTCCTGTGTGTTTTCCTGAAACCCTCTTCACATGTTGCCAGCCCTTATGAATTTAGGAAAGGCTGCTGTGGGTGAGACCAGAAGTCCACCTGGTATATTAGCTAGCCTCCAGCAGTGACTCCTATGAGAAAGATGAGTAGAAAAAGCATCCTTTCCTGACATCTGCTCCCAGACATTTGGAGCTGAAGATGTCTTTGTGCTTAGTAATCCATTGTCAAAGACCAACTTGGCTTTTCTAAGCTTAACACTGCTGTAACATCCTATGGCAGTTTTTTAACGCAGTGTTGTGAGAAGTGCCTTTCTGCCTGGTTTTATGTGGTAGCTACTTACTTGTTTACTTGATATCCCTTCATTCACATGTTAGATAGCAAACAATTGTCTTGTCCTTGCTTTCTGTATTCCACATGAGTCAAAAGGTGTTTGTCATACTTGCTCTGTGCCATCTTTTTCTTTTCCAGGCTAAAGAATATTGCTGTATTTAGTTGTGATAATAAATTACAGTGCAATTTAGTACTTTTGAGTGTTGTCATCATGAAAGATTTAAATGCCACTAATTGGCAATGGAAGAACGCTGTTAAAACCATTTACCTTCCCTTTGAAGAGCTGTATAAGGATGTCTTTGCTGGTTTTGGTGCCTGTTGTGTTGGAAATGCTTGGCATTAACATCTCTATTTGAGGCTGAAGGTCTGTTAAAATCTTTTAATGTGTTATGAAAGTCTTTTTATGGTACTGAGGACAGAAGAGGTTGCTGATTAGTACATCTAGCTTCTAGCTATGGTTGAGTGCACTTCTTTGCATATTAACAGAATAAAATGGCATGGACATCGCATAAAGCTGAAAAATACAGTAGTAGTAAAGATGCTTTTAAAATAATCTGTTCAGTATTAAAGGAGGAGGAAAGACCTTGTTTTTATAAATGTGATCTTATGTTTTTGGATTTTAAGATTCTTGTCCAACACTCATGTAATGGATTATTTTACCCATATTTTTTTATTCCTTTCACTTTTACAGTATGTGGGGTTCTTCCAGATTGCCTGCATCAGAGTCCAGAAGAGCCAAGAAGGCATTTCTAGTCTTCAGGAAATGCATATAAGATATAACAATGACCTCAGTTAGCTTCCTGAAAATACGAGAGCATCAAATGCTTCATCTTCAGAGAAGAATTCAGTTGAGGGTTAAAAAGTTATTGAAAGGTTGCAATGAGCAGTAAAAGGTAAAAATAGCCAGAAGTTTTTTGATCCCTCAGGATCCATACAACAGCATTATCTTAGAAGGAAATCCCAGCACTTTGACGCTTGACCTGCCGAACCTAGAAGTGTTGCAACACATCTGGTGGATTGCTGTCCTGAGTCCTTGTTAGGGTTATCTAGGAGTACCTCTATTTATTTTCTTTTTTTAAATTTCCTGTGGAAAGTGAGGTTGCTTTGTTTCCTTTTTCCCTTATGCAGAACGTTCAGGCTGTAGAAGAGAGGGAGTAACCGTTGCTCTTTCCTTCTCAGTCAGATAGCTGTGGTGAGACAGTGGAAGACACCTCTGTTATTGTCATTCTTGGAAGACGCTTTTATTATTGTAATTCTTGAATCTTCATGCTCCTGTGTCCACTTTGTGACAAAGTTCAGTGCTTGAATCATAATATTTTTGAGCATCTCTGTGAGGAATGTTATCTTTGTGGAGTTGTTTGGCTTCTAAGCTTCAGATAATTCTACTTCTTGCTTTAAAATGTCTGATTACATGCTGTTTTTCTTCTCCCTGAAAACGATAAGCATTCAAATAACAGGAATAGAACATAACATGGATTAACGCTGTTTTACATGTGGAAGATGATATTTCCTAAATATTGAGCTTAGCGTCCCAAATGGTAGTTTGGAGGTCTCTGTCTCACCAAAACAAAATTTACCACTCCCATCTTGGCAGTCGCTGGTGAATTTTTATATTTATGATTAAAAAAAAACCAAAACCATAACTATCTCAGTCATATACTTTCAGTGCGGTCAACTGCAACAAGTATATTCCCTTTCTTCTCTGTTGAATCCCAAATTCAACTCTGTCCCTGGTGGATATATATGACATTTTCTATAATCACTTAGAGGAGGAAGGTGAGGGCAGATTTTAAGGGAAAGAGCCTTGTGGTTAAAGACCTGGTCTCTAAAAATTGATTTGCAAAATTAACCATTTGCCACAGATCTAAGAATCTTGTATTATTATTTTTAATTAGGTTACGGTGTTTAGATTTATAGTACAGTCTGCAAACAATCCCTGCATGCATTGGAAATATTCTGAAGTGAATAATTAATTACCGAATTTATTGTGGATCTTATCTTGTTTCAAGTAAAGTTGGTAAAATTACACGATATAATACCAAAAACTAAATGTGTCTTTTCCAGAGAAAACTCCACTTTGTGATTTAGTGTGGTGCCTAATTGTTCGTCATGAAATAGATTTTGTATATTAATCCCACAGTTGCTCATAATACTTCACTAAATGGTGCTTGAGGCTGGGATAATACCAAGTTAGGATTTTCTGATGCATTCTGTTATGACGCAGTGTAGCTGTTAGAAGTCTAAATAGTCTAAAATAAATACAAGTGAAGTCATTTTGTGTATGAAGCAGAAACACAGAGCCAGGTTATGTTTCTTTCTGTTTGGCTCAGAACTTTCCTTCTCTTTTCTGTATCATTAAATTTTACGAGAGTCAAAATTATTTATAGTGAAGGTGACTCCTTACTCTTCCCAAAGTGAAATGAGTGATTTGGGAATGCAGCTTGCATCTTTGAAAGTTGATGATTCGAGTCAATAGCCTCAAAGTAAATTGTATGCCTTTCTTATTTCCATGAACAGTATCTTACAGTATCTTGTAGCTACTTAATAGATACAATGAACTCAAAATTGATTTAGTACTCCTGTACAGCAAATTAAACTTTTTCTTGGCATTACAAAATATGTGTAATTGCATAGTTTTTTATGTGCTTATTGCTTCAAAATGCTTACAGTGCAGTTCTTTACACTGTAAGTGCATTCCTCATAACCCTTCCGTATTTTAAATGTCTGATCTGCAGCACTTGATAGTGGTTGATGGGAATTTGTCAGAGGTTTCTATTGCATACTTCTGTTTTCTGCTTTGATCATAGCCCAGGTAGGCTCTTTGGTTTGTGTACTTCTTTGTTCCAGGTATTTTCAAAAACATGATACAGAGTGAACTCTTAGGTCAGTTGATTTCAAAGTCTTGTGTAATTCTCCACAATGCAATTGTATGGACCTTCCTCTTTTTAGTTATCTAGAAGGCATCACTAAGAGGCTTTTGGAGACCCCTGTGGGTTGTTGCCTTGTGAACAGTATTGGTCTGGCACTCACTGATCAGCTCTTTACCCTTCCTGACCTTCCCTATCCCTGAACTGTGGCTGTATTTAGAGCAAAATCAGTAGTATAGAATATTTCTGCCCATAAAGTTAACTTCCAGTAAACCCTCATGAAACCATCAGCATTATCCTTGAGCTTTCTGGGACTTTGTAGCTGACTTTTCCTGCTTTGTTGATCTCCTAGCTGTTGTAGACAGCGTGCGCTCTTCTGCTTACCTCCTGTGTCCTTATTTTCTTGGGTTGACTGTAACAAAACCCTTTGAGATAAAGTATGTGAAGTGCATGTTTTGCATTCCTGTTATGTTTTCCCACAGCACTGTCTAACTCTTAACGTTCAAATATCACAAAGTCTACAAAGCTGTGAAATTAAAAAAAAAAGAATAACTTGCAGAAATTAATTGATTTGACTTTATGCCATTCTGCATACGCACCGTATTTTCGAGTTCCTGGCATAGGATTATATGAATACATGCAAAATTTAAGTTGATGTGGAGATTCTCAGATGTAAGGATCCGGAAGGGGTTTAAGAAAACCCCCAGTACCATGAGATGGAAGAACATATGATGATTACACAGACAGCTATTATGTCAGGCAGATAACATTAGATAATAGAATATTAATAATATATTTCAGTTTTTATCAAGTTACACCTTATTGTTTCGTTTCCTTGGTTCATTTTTATGTGATTAGCAAGGTGCCAACGTTGTAGTTGAAACTTGCCCTCTTAGCAGCTATTTAATTAATTCTGGAATTGATTGTTTAATGCTTAGTTATATTTACAAAAAATGTTAAGTGCTCTTTAAATTGATCCTATCCTTTACTTAATCTATTTGTTTAAGTAGTTTGGGAGTGATTAATTTCTGGGTTGTGTTAAAACAGAGGCCCCATGGGCTTTGTCTACATTCTTTAGTATAACGGGAATCAGGAGCTCAAAACTTCTATTTGGCTGACTACGAAAATCTCTCTGGAGAAAAGAAATTAGGATAAACAATTCTACAGCATTCTCAAAACTTGCAACCAGTTACAGAGCTCTGAGGAGCTGGAGTATACCGGTTAAAAAAAAGAAGTTCCAATAGTTAGAAAACCTTAAAATGCTGTTCTTGACTGACAAAAAAAAAAAAAAAAAAAAAAAATCAATTAAAAGATCTTAATTTGTTATAGTAGAAAGGAAGAAAAAATAGCTCTTTATTAGTACAGGCCAACAACTTGGCAGGAACTTAAATGTGAATGCAGGGTTTCTGAAGCCAGCGGCTGGAGAATGTTAGCAGATTTCAGTGGTGGTAATGAGGAGGAAAGGCAGTGGTTTCACAGACAGCTGAGGGGAAAGTCACAGTCGCATTCTTTAAAGCAGTTACTTGAAAAATAAAGAGTTACACACAGTAATCAGTAGAGGCATTTTGAACACTGATGTTGCTTATGTTCTCATTGCTAAGTGGCAGGGTGTTTTTTGAGAGCTGGTGAAAAATATTAACAATTTTTCGTGGCTGATAAGAATGTTTTTCAGGCCTAGGATAATGTGATGGAATGAAGCAAAATATTTTTGAGTCCTTTACCTACAACTTTGGCAGCTCGTAAATGATTTCATCACGGTAAAGCAGTGTGCAATAAGTACAACACGTACCAGTACTTTGTGGTGTGCTTGTTCGTATTTTCCTCCTGAGATGCCAGTACATTTCTTGCTGGAAAGTGTCTTGAGAGATCCTATTGAGAGAGGCAGTTGTTGAGCAGCAGCAAAATCCCTCTGTAATTTGTCACATCACCTTCGTTTAATGTTACTGTGTATGAAATTTATTTGACATTTCCTATACCTCTGTCTGAAAATGCTGTTCTTTTTCATAGTTTTTGAGATTTACTTGTTAACGTAGTCACAGTTTTCAATATAATGCATCTTATTTTCCTGCTTTAAAATGAAATTCATGACCGTCCCAGGAAGAAAACCCCATTTGCTTTCCTTATTTCAGTAGGAAAACAAACAGGATTGCCATTCTTGCACCTGTTGCATTGAAGAAAGGGAGAGAGGCAACTCTTCTGAGAAATTAACATACGTGGATTTTTGTCTTAAATTGCAGAACTGCTCAGGAGCCAGAAATGTTCTCATCCATCGACGTATTTATTAATTGTACGAGAGAACTCTGTTTCCTTTGTCTGTGGTCATTCTGAATGTTATGCTAGCTGCAACCTTGTGAGGCAGAAATTGTGCTGCTTGAAACTTCCTCATTTCCATCTCTGTTGTTTGTGTCGCTTGCCAAACTTGTTATTTGTTTTAAATCAGCAATGAAAAGCCATTTCTGCCTGCCTCCAGGAAATCATCAGTTTAATGCAATTTGTTACTGTAAAACATGGTATGAAATGTACTGGAACTCTGGGAGGCTTGGAATCAAAACTGTTCCCGAGTATGTTGTTATCTCATCCCACATCTGACATTTTATTTCAACATTCATAGTAGCTGATTGGTGGAAGGTGGCATCTCATAAGATTTTGTAACCCTGATTTGTTTACATGTAAGAATTTCAAAGCCACCATTGTTTATGTATGATATTAAGCTGCAACTTCAACCACTAATACTAGGCAAATTCAGAAATTCACCAAGTTACTTTGAAATTCCTTGCAAGAGGTTGTGTCTAAATTTTCACATCAATATGTTCTCCTTCAGTTGATGCAAATCTTACTGGGGATGAGAAGCCTCTTTGCACCGCATAATGTTCTGAAAGGTCTTGAGTTGTAGCTTGAAGAAACAAGGTCTCAGAAATCATTGTCAGAGACAGAACAGTAATCAAGGATACGTTTGTTAAGAAACACTGGAGGGAATCTGGTAGATTTTCAAACACAAGGGAAGAATCACTCAGTTGAGAAGGCTGTCTTTTAAGGTAGCTTCATACAACTCCATTGCTTTGAATTCAACTCGCATGTTATTTTTTTTTTCCCTTTTAATTTCTGTGTGTGATGCTGCAGGGAGTCTTTTCTTATCTGCCTGTTATTTCACTTCTAATAGTTGACCCGTGTTGGTAGCTCATAACAATAAAAAGGATAGTGCAGTTTTATTTTTTCTACAATATGCATAACTCCCTTTCTTTTGTTGTATATCTTGTGATGTGCCTGTATGTTTTGTATCACTTCATGACTCTGTTTTTGGAATCTTTTACTTAAAAGGTAGCGGCATAAAGTTTCTGTTGTTTTCGGGGCCTAAGCG
>PPHD01029516.1:0-10586 GCA_002909625.1 Bambusicola thoracicus
CACTTAGATTGCATACTCCTTCCAGAGGCATTACACCCCCCATTTTAGTGAGGAGAGACAGTACATCTCAGCACTCCTTTGGTTACTGAGCCAACAGAAGATGAAATACAGCCCTAAACTACGGTCACTAAAGAAAATAAGAGCAAGAAAAACTCATGAACAGAATAAGCTCTGAGGAGTGCAGTGGTATTAGAGAATCGAAAAGTTTCCAATGGCTAACAACATCTGAATGTTCTAGTTTTTACCCTCAAATTCTTTATTTTCCTCTATAGGTCATTTAACAAAAAATAATAATCTTTTTTTCTCCTAGGTCAGTTTCAAATGAATGATTTTGCCAATTTCTTTGGCTTACATGACCAAAGACTCTCTGCACTGGCCAAAACACAGCATTATATGGCCATAAGTGAAGCAGCCAATAGCCTTTCACATTCACTGTGCCACAGTATTTTTTTAAAAATTCATTCACCCTAAATTCTAGCACAACACTAGGAATTCATTAGGACTCCTCAGAAACAGTCCCTACCACAATTCCTTTGTCCAAAAACTCACATGGGGAAACTATTCTACAGTCGAGGAACTGCTATTTGTTTGCATACTCCTCTTTGCCTGTTAGGTATGGGAAACTTTGTCATCTTGAGCAGTATAGTATGTATCTGTATGTTGTGCTGAGGCATGAAACAATATTCTTTGACAATTTAGAGAGTGAGCCCTCTGCACTGAACACCATCAACAATGTAATTTTAACACTGACTCAGTTCACAAAGGTATTGTCTATAAACCTACCTAATACCTGCCAGACTACAAAAAAGTCTGATAGCACCATTATGAGCAAAGTTAAGTTAACGGTGGATCTACTAGTCCAATAAATAAACATGAACTCTGTTTTTCCAGCTTATGGTACTGAACATATTAAGAAGTGTTAGTTTATTCAGATCTGCCTAAGCAATTTGCTAATTAGTTTATTTTTGTGTTGTGATATTAATTCGCTTAATTACATCTTGCTTTGCGTATTTGTATTATTTGTTCATTTTATTCTTGTTTACAAAATGCACAGAATGGGAAACCTGTGTATTGAGGCTTTTCCAAGTTTAGGCTTTTCTACAAAGACTTTAGATCTAAAGAGTCACAAGGAAGGTGGATGCCTGTTGTATCACCTGCTACCACCAAGAAAAGTTCGGTTTTGTCATCCTTGTGATTCAGACAGATGCAGGCTACTATTAGTCAGCTTCTTAGCTTCCTCTTCCTCTTAACACCTTTTCTCAGCATGGTTACTGGGAAGTTACTCACCCAAAGCTACTGCCTTGCCATTCTGCACTTCTTTCTGTTTATCTTCCTCTATAGCCCATATTCAACTCAAGAAGTGCATCTGGATGAGAAAGCTGACATAGTTGTACAGTGATTCTGCATGTCAAGGTTTATAAAAAAACCTATAACATAGTGCAACTGTCAGAGCCCCTAAAAAGCCATTACAAGAGCCAGAGACTTATTTAATAAAAAGCAGCTAGTCTGAGGCTCCCCTTTGCTTTGACTAGTTCCTTTTTATATTAGAGAAATGTGAGATGGCACAGGAGATGCTGCAATTGCAACACTACCATATATTCCTCACACTCCTGTTGTTGTTATGACCAAAGCAGAGGGGATAGATCCTAGATAGATAGACAGTTCACTAGTGCTGCAATTCCTCCAACAGAAGACCTCCACTTCACATCAAAACAAACAAACAAACAAACCCACAAAGATACAGGATAACTACAAGATAAAAAATATAACCTTACTGACTAACTGCAGGCCATCTTTAGATTTGCTGCTATTTAACAGGACGTCAGTGACGCATCTCTAAATCCATAGAACAAAAGGGGCAAAACACAATAACCAGCAGCAGGAGTTCCCTCATATCCCTCATTATTTTCAATGTCAGCTCTCAGAAATGCAGAACTCCAGTAACTGAATTCCCATCATCAATCTCTGCGTATTTTGTAATAAATAATTTAATGATTACAATTCTGGTTACATTTTTCCAAAAAATGATTATGTTAATTATTTCTTGAAGTTAATTTTCTTACATAATTAATACCCCATTGAAATCTCTGAGGTAGCTATTCAAATATATATTGGACTCTATCCACCAAAATCCTGCAAACTTCAATTCAGTTTCTTCCTTTCTAATCAAATAGAGTTTTAATTAGGTCCCAGTGAATCTATATAATAGATGCAAATAATACATAATAATACTGTAAATAATAAGTAGACGTCCATTGCAAATTCAGCGTCTCAGTTTGCTTGCAAAAAACTGCAAACAGTTCTCACTACGTAGCATGATATCTTAGAACTGAATTTAAAAAAAAATCACTTTTGAAATGTTTATAAAGTTTATCATTGTTGGTGAGAGTCAAGAACCCTATGTTCTGCCTTTAATACCACAGAAACAGAATTAGTTCACTTATGATTTCTCATTAGTTGCCTTCCTTTCTTTTGCTGGAATCTAGGGAAATGTCTTTGTATTAAAATTTGGTTCTTTAAAATAATAATTAAAAAATTCATTAACAATATTTTGCTAAGTATATTCCATATATGAATAAGCATGATGATTGGCAAAGTGAAATCAACATATACTCTGACAGGATTTTCTGCTAATTGTTGGATTTGAGAGCTTAAATCAGATATTAAGTTCCCTTATGGCTTTGCCAATAATAAATCAGGTCAGCCAATGCTTGGTCTAGCTAAATTTTGAAGCCTTTTAAGGATAAAAATTCTTCCACAAGTGATTCTCTTTTCAGGAGACTATTTCTCAGTTCGAAGTTCAAAACTGGTAGCCTATTGCTATTTCTTCTTGTTGTATCATCTACTACCATTGAGAAAAGTTATGCTTTGCCATCTTTGTGATTCAGAGAGGTGTAGACCACTATTAGATGGCTTCTCAACTTCTTCCACAGAGTAAACAAATCCAGTTTCCTTGTCTTCTCTCATAGGTAATTAGCATCCTGTTTTCTCTGGACTACTGACTGAAACCTGTCTCTCAATGTCCTTTTGTAACTGGAAGTCCAAAAATGGAGTTTTCCAAAACAGTCTTAATAGTACCAGAGAAAAACAAACATTAACTTATCTTAGTCTGCTGGCCATGCTTTTCTTATATAATCTTCATTTGTAATGAGAAAAGACTGTTTACTAAAAAGCGTTTGACCCTTCCAAATTAGCAGAAATTGTGGAACATTAAGATGGAACTGTAGTTTGGAGCAAACCAGAGAAATTAATTCATTTGGGCTTCTGAATATTGGCTTGGGGAGTTCTGGTTCTCAGAATTTTGTACAGCTGTTTCATCAAATATTTAACGGGATTCTTTTCTCCTTCTTCCCAGAATTATTTTCTTTCTTGGGATAAGCTTTATTGACTCTTAAAGATACTGCTAAGTATTTACAGAAATCTAGGCGGAGAAATATGCTAGTTGTATGGTGAGTCTTTTGATTTTTCCCATTCTCTGTTCTAACTCTTTAAATTTAAGAAGACAGCTTCTACCCCATTACATCAGGCAGGGCCATTACCTTACATCACAAAGAAGATGTGAACATTGTTTTCGCACATTTTTTATATGTGCTATTCACTCATTTGCTATTGTTTCATTTGTTCCTCTTTTTATTTTCTACACTGAACACTGGTTAGCCTGAAATCATGTGATAACTGTGTAGGCACAGTAATAACAACTGGATCTGTGCAAAGTCATGCAGCTCTTTCTACAGGCTAAGCAGAGCCTTCAGTCAAACTTGGTGGGTGGATGTATTTAAAGAATGAAAACATTAAAGTGTTGCCAAGTACATACCTTTTTTCTGCATCTCTGAAACATATTCTCTTCCATTTGTTACAGAATTTTTGTGTCATTTCTTATTGTTTAAAAGAGAATCTTCTCCCATTCCTTCCCTTGATTCGTTACAGCAAAAATATTTCTGCAATTTTCTGCTTCATGTGGACTGACTGCTTTGTAAGCACCATAGCCTGACAGATGACATTCCCTAATTTCCAGAGGGAAATGTCTAGAGTGTAAGCTTACAGGACTGTGTAATAGACATTACAACTTCGAGCTGTTTATAGCTGTAGCTACTTGGACACCTTCTGTTTGCTTCATTTCCATGAAAAAAAAAAAAAAGTTCATAGAGGCCCTCATATCTGAAATTTGTGCGGATGAACTCCAGCTTTCAAAACAAGTCTCAAAATAATTATCGTTAACAACCTCAGATGCGGGGCTGGGAACCTCTGCTAAAGAGTATTGAGAACTGAACAGCTAAAGGACTTGGTACCAAAAGCTGAATTCTGCTGCTCATGCTACAGGTATATACATGTGTGCACACATAAGCAAACAACTATCTCTCACATGAGGTACAAGCACATGTAAGCATCTGTGTTACCGATACTGCTGTTGCTTCAGCAACATCAAATTACACACCTAAAGCAGAGCTCATTTTCCACTTCCAAAAGCAGTACAATAGATCACCTTATTATTCTGCCATGAATTGAGTATAGGTTTCACTGCGATTTCTTGAAATGCAGACAGTCTCTTTCACTCACAAATGAAACAGCACATAATGCATACCAGAGCTAATACTCCCACATACTAGCTTTATGCTTCAGTAAGTTGAAGAAGGAAGCTTGTCAGCCTTTCCTAGTTGTCATTAAGCTAAATGAAAAGTGCAGAGGTACCTGTTTAGCATTCTGTTATTCTTCAAATATCAAATGTTTTCACTTCTAAAAGTTTCCTCTCCTTTTATTTTCCTTACTAGCAGTGCAAGTAGATGTTTGACAGCCTCTCCTTTGGACGTGGTGCATTTCACATTTCTCCCCTGCTCACTGTGCTCCAGTTCTCCTGCAGCAAACAAGGACAGAAACCTGGACCATAACCTTCTCAGTCACTGAGCTGCTTGCATTGTGTATCCCTACTGGGAAGTCCAACAGAGCAGTCTAAAGTATGACTACCTGGATCTTACACAGCACATCTCTTCAGCTCTGGGGTAAGGCAACTGCTAGGAGAAGAGCTTCAGCACTGCTCAGGCAACATATACCTGGCTGGTGTGCATACAAAGGCCCTCCCTAGTTCTCAGTGCTGCAATTTCTGGTCTCCAGGATACTTCAATTATTCTGGGTGCTGATCTGGCTCTCAGTGCGGGAAGCCAAAAATGTCTCCTTGGACCCACATACTCAGCACGGCAGAGAGCACGGCCACTGATCTGGGGTCTGTTTTCTCCCTGCCACAGTTTCATATTTCCTGATTCAGCAACTTCCAGCTCCTATCTTCAGCTCTGGGTAACCCATTAACCATAACTGCTCTCTGCTTCCAGTCGTTTGAGGAGATAATCACACACCATCTGAAAAAACCTATCTTTGTGGGAAGTTGTCAAGGCTGCTCTGTGCGCTGGGAGGAGAAAGAGTTGAAGCAGTCAGCTACGCAACAGTTGAGCTGAAAAAAGAAAAAGGTGCAGTATCCAGGCCACATTTTAGCGATATGTATTAAGTTTAACAAGGAGTGGGAGAGCAGATAAAATATTTTTGTCCATAATACAACAGGCTCAGAGAGAGCCCTCCTGACAGGGGCCGCAGAGGGCAGTGTTGAGAGAGACAGCATTACATACCTTTGCCCTATCAAAATCAGCTGAACTGTATTACTCCTTCCCAGCCCAGTCCACCTTGGCCACCCCTATCTCTACACCTCAGTCACGTGCTTGCTTATTGATTACATCTTTATATCCAATATCATCTTCAAGTCCCTGGCATTTACTGGCTGCTTCTCTGCGCCAGGATTTGTAACTGTATTTGCAAAGTTTTGGACAGCTTTTAATTGCAAACAATCCATATGCAATTTCTGGTATTAAGAATCCAACTGAATCAAGCTCCAAGTGATCTTGTTCTGAAGTAGAAGAATTTAGGTGGGTTTGTGGGCAGAACTCAGTGCCTTGAGTTTAATGTTTTAGAAATAGCTACACATGACAAATTACCAGTGTCCCTATTCTTGATGAAGCCACTAGGGAAATCAGCAAAACTGCTACCTTGGACTTCCAGAGGGAGGGCTTTGAACTGTTCAGGACACTGGTAAGGAGGGTCCCTGGGGAGTCCGTCTTGAAGGTTATAGGAGGGTAAAGGGGTCCACAGACACTCCTCAAGAAGGAAATCTTAAAGGCATAGGAGCAGGCTGTCCCTGAGTGCTGTAGGATGAGCTAGAGGGGAAGAAGGTTGGCATGGATGAACAGGGAACTTTTGCTGAGACTTCAGGAGATAAACAGAATCTGCCTCCTGTGGAACACGGGCACGGACAACTCAAGAAAATTACAAAGAAGGTGCTAGGATATGCTGGGAGAAAATCAGAAAGGCAAAAGTCATGCTTGAACATAGCCTGGCCGCTGTAAAAGAGAACAAAAAATTTTTTTACAAATGTATTAACAGTCAGAGGAGGGCTAATGAGAATCTCCATTCTTTACTGGATGTGGTGGGGAACACGACCGCTGAGGATAACAAAAAGGCTGAGGTTCTCAATGCCTTCTTTACATCTGTCTTTAACAGTCAGACCAACTATCCTTGGGGAACTCTACTTCCTGACCTGGAAGTCTGGGATGGGGAACAGAATAAGCCCCCCATGAGGCAGATGGAAACAAAGACTGTCTACTCCATCTGGATTGTTACTGCAAGAGAGACACTGAGGCCCTGGAGCACGTCCAGAGAAGAGCAGCAAAGTTGCTGAAGTGTCTGGAGCATAAGCCTTATAAGAAGAGGATGAGGGAACTGGGATTGTTCAGTCTGGAGAAGAGGAGGCTCAAGGGTGACCTTATTGCTCCTCTACAACTAGGAAAGGAGGCTGTGGTGAGGTGGAAGTCAGCCCAGTTTCTTACCCACCAAAGAGTGTACCTGTCCAAGTCATGGGCTGTCAGCTTCTCCAGGAGAATACTGTGGTACATCAAAACCTAAATTTTTTTCACACTAGCATTTTCATATGTGGAACAATAGATGTGTCTGTAGCTTTATAAGTAAGTGTGTGGGAAGAGCAATGCCTTTCTTTCTCTCTCTCTCTCTCTCTCTCTCCTCCCACCTTGCTAATATTCAATTCTGGCTCACATATGCTCAGGAAAATAAAGCATATTTTAAGGTATAGTATAATAGCTTTTTTTTATCTTTATAGCAGCACACTCTTTTTCATTTGATATTAATACCTCTAGAGACTTTAAATAAAATTCATCATGTTTAAGTCAGTAAAAGGGAAGACAAAAAAGAAAATACGTAAATAAAACAGGACAATTTATTTATTGCTAAAGCATGCCAGATGTTGGAAATAACCTGTTGCCCCTTCATACTAGCAGACTTGACAGTAATCTAGAAAAAAAAAAACATCCATGTGCTGAGTGATGTGCTGTGTGAGTGAGCATTTATGTCAAGATAGGCATATTATCACCTAAATAACTGAAAATGCCTTTGGTATGTGGCATTGAAAAGTACCCAGACCAGTTTAAATTAGAACTAAGGATTCTAGCAGTGTTTAAATGGATTTTTAAGTGAACTACAATTAAGGCCCTCCAGTTAGGAAGGTCCACTGGAAGTGTTTTTTTCCCTTAATGCTGATGACAGGAGTAGTTCACTGTTGCAGTGAGATTGACAACAGTGGTATAAAAGTAAATTATTAACCATGAATGCTAAAAGGTACTAAATGCTAACCCAATTTCTTACTGTTCCTTTACACAATGCTTTGTATCTCAGCTAAAGCTTGCTGCCATTATAAATTGATAATGTACAATTGAATTTCATGTCTCTACTTGTCCTCCATTTAGTCTTCAAGATATTTTTACACCCATACCACTTTCTTCCTTCTGAGTCTCTAATGTTGCCTTTTGAGCATTTAGCCTTAATTTCTCATGATTCTTGCTCCTTGAGGTGCTTCAGTACATCTCCACCACAGGCTTATCTGAATAATGAATCTGGCCATGCTGTAGCATACCAGGGGTGCCCAGCATATTTTGTGAGCCTACTGAAGTGACTACGTCTGTGTATTGACTATAACCAAGAGAAAATTAAGAAGTTAAGATCAACTATCAGCCCACAGCTTCAAGACTGCAGCCATCTATAAGCTATATGGAGGAAAAGCACAGCCTACAACAAGTAATCTGCTCACACAGGACCCTTTCCATTAATGCCTTAGGCTTCTCCCATGAAAGAGTTCACTTCATTTGGACATGTCAGTTTTTATAAACAGTTAGATTTCTTCAGTCCATTCCAATTTAACTGTCCATGGGTCTTGGTTTTCCTTACATTATTACTATCACGAGAAGGGTCCCTTGCAGGCAGTGCTTACACGCAGAATAAACAACCAATTATTGCAAGGCTAGGTTTTCTCTTATCAACAGAAATTATTGACTGCAGCAGGTGAGCTATTAAATCATTAATGTTCTGAGGACAATATCATCACTTAAATTCCCCATATTAAAGCCTCTCTTCTGACCATTCAAATTTTCTGAGTTTACAGGACTACCAATGAAATCCAATGAAATATTTGTGAAGTAATAAAGGGAGCTTGACTCCAGGAACCGTTTTGTTTCCTGGTACTCATTCTCCCTCTTATACTATTTCTAGCTCTGGCAGTGAGAGATATGGTACATATCTACAGACTTTTTTTTTTTTTTTAAGAATTAGTCACTTATCTTACCTAACTCTCATTTTCAAAAAAATGGTGCATTGGCAGAGGTATCTCCATATGTAGGATAAGACTGAAGCTGACTCAGTGGGCTACAAATTACACTTCTCTAGCAAAACTCTTTTGTGCTGCAGGAAAGTTATTTCCTAGGAAGACAGGAGGTATACCAGCATTGTCTTCCCTCAGGGTGTTACACAGGAAACAGACACCATCGGTTGCTGCTCTGAGCTCCCCATGCTCTCCATGGGTAGCAGTTGCTGTAGGGAAATGTAGGCTTTTGAAATGTAGTTTAATAGGAACAAGAAGCAATTGAAACAGAAAGGAAAATATAATTGAAAGAGTGAAGAGAGAAAAGGAGAGAAAGAGAGAGAGAAAGAAAAAAGGAAAGGAGAGAGAGAGAGGAAGAGATTTTTCTGTGCTGTGGCCTAAAACACTAGTTTCTATTCCCAAATACAGTCATATTAAGCTGAAAAAAATACATATCCAGAAACAGAGCACTGTAAGCAATCATGCCTTGGATGTTGATGAATCAGGCCAAAAGCAAATGTTATCTTAAAATCAACAAAGGGATCACTTCGTTTTGGACCAGAGTTCTCAGAGCCTTACCCCTTCAGCCAGGTTCCACGGGAGTACCTCCTAACCTTTTCCCCTGACTACACATGTGCACAGTCCCAAAACTCACCAACAGATTGAGAGTCAATAAGAGGTCAATTCAGCTGGTTTTGTAAATAATGCACGTCATAGGTGAAACCCCAGGAAGTTATTCCTTCTTAAGATTTACACAGATTTCCCTTCTGTCCATGCTTTCTCTTTTTTAACTTGACCTCGCCTACTCTATGGTCATTGCTTATTTAACTCAACTTGAAGTAAAACATACATTTCTCCTGCCATGTGAAGAAATATCTTTGCAATATTTTCTCATCAGTCTGTGGTCTTTGCAGTTATACTATAAGTGATAGCTGTACAACTAAGGCAAAACCAAAGTCAGGAAGTCTGATTTATTGGTGAAAATTTAGAAACCTTTCCTAACAGGTAGAGTAGAGGGAACTGGCGCAAACAAAGTGATAGCTCCAGTGGTTCCTCTTACCATCCTAAGATGATTAAAATAGCAGGAGTTTAGGCAAAAGATGAGTCTTACAATGTGAGAATAGAATAAGATTATTTGATAGATGGTGTGCTACTTCAACTGCAGTAGTGCAGTTCTGCTGCTATTAGCAGTCTGAAAATAAGGATTGGAAGGCTGAAATGTAAGCAGAAAAGAAACAATGCTCAAGAGGAAAAAAGAGAAGAAATGGGATAAAAAATAGAAATGGGTTTAGTGATTTACCTTATATATTTTTAATTACAAAGTTAATTCCTGCATTATTAAAAAAAAAGGGTGGCCAGCAGGGAGAGGGAGATGATTGTCTCTCTCTACTCGGCTCTTGTGAGGCCCCATCTGGAGTACTGGGTGCAGGCCTGGGGCCCCCAGTAAAAGAAAGACACAGAGTTCTTAGAGCAGGTCCAGAACAGTGCTACTAAGATGATCAGAGGGCTGGAGCACCTCTCCTGTGAGAAAACGTTGAGGGAACTGGGTTTGTTTAGCTTGGAGAAGAGAAGGCTCTGGGGAGATCTCATCACAGCATTCCAGTACTTGAAGGGAGCATATAAACAGGAGGGGAACGGCTGTTTACTAGGGTGGATAGTGATAGGACAAGGGAGAATGGTTTTAAACTGGGACAAGGGAGGTTTAGGTTAGATATTAGGAGGAAGTTTTTCACACGGTGGGGGCTGACAGACTGGAACAGGTCGCCCAAGGAGGCTGTGGATGCCCCATCTCTGGATGCATTCAAGGCCAGGCTGGATGTGGCTCTGGGCAGCCTGGTCTGGTGGTTGGCAACCCTGAACATAGCAGGGGGGTTAAAACTAGATGATCATTGTGGTCCTTTTC